>OX359270.1:21428555-21668555 GCA_947179155.2 Hedera helix
CAAAAATAAGAATAAAAAAAAATAATAATAACAATAATTATAATAATAATTGTTACTATAATAATAATAACAACAACAACAAAAACAATAATAGTAATTATTATGATAATAATAATAATAATAATTATTATGATAGTAATAATAAAAATAATAATCATTATTATTATTATTGTTGTTGTTGTTGTTGTTGTTGTACGGTGAATTATGATAATTGTTATTGATAATTGTAAGTTTTGTAGACATGTTTAAAATTTTCTAGATATCTATTTTTTTTAAAAAAAATTAATTATTATGGCGGTGTGGCGAATAATGATAATTGTTATGTGTGTTGTAAGTTATTTAGGTTGTAAAACGTCTTTAAGTATTTTAGTACTTTTCGAATTTTAATCTAATTTTTCGTTACGTCGTGTCTTCAGACACGGACAATTACTAGTACATATTAATAAATGAATGTTAATTTATTTATTTTTAATAAATACAATAATCAATACTCTAAATTACAATTCAAATAAGTTTTCATTATTTTTAAAATTCAAAATGAATGCTCTACTTATTAATGTTTAGACGTCCATTGATAAATAGATACCTATTTTATATGTTAATTTAAAATAATACTGTAGTGTGTATGAATATTTATAATCTATAATTATAACATTTAAATTATATTTATAACACTTGTTAAATGATACATTTTAGATATGTTGTAACACTATATATAACTATAATAATGAAAAAAAATAATGAGTTTTAAAGTATAGTTTATTAATGAATGAATGTTAATTTATTTATTTTTAATAAATACAATAATCAATGCTCTAAATTATAATTTAACTAAGTTTTTATTATTTTGAAATCCTAAATTCAAAATGAATGCTCTACTTGTTAATGTTTAGATGCCCATTAATAAATTGATATTCATTTTATGTGTTAATTTGGAGTAATACTGTAGTGTGTATGAATATTTATAATCTATAATTATAACATTTAAATTATATTTATAAAACTTGTTAAATGATATATTTTAGATATATTGTAACACTATATATAACTAGAATAAAAGAAAAAAATAATGAGTTTTAAAGTATAGTTCATTAATGACTGAATGTTAATTTATTTATTTTTAATAAATACAATAATCAATGCTCTAAATTAGAATTCAAATAAGTTTTCATTATTTTTTAAATCCTAAATTCAAAAATAAATACTCTACTTATTAATGTTTTGATATCCATTAATAAGTAGATGCTCATTTTATGTGTTAATTTGGAGTAATATTGTATTTGTCATATATTTATAATATATAATTATAACATTTAAATGATATTTATAACACTTGTTAAATAATGTATTTTAGATATATTGTAACACTATATATAACTAGAATAAAGGAAAAAAATAATAAGTTTTAAGGTATAGTTCATTAATGAATGAATGTTAATTTATTTATTTTTAATAAATACAATAATAAATATTTAAATTATAATTTAAATAAATTTTTATTATTTTTAAAATCCTAAATTTTAAAATGAATGCTCTACTTATTAAAGTTTGATGTCCATTAATAAGTTGATATCCGTTTTATATGTTTAGAGCAATATTATAGTGTGTATGAATATTTATAATCTATAATTATAACATTTAAATGATATTTATAACATTCATAACACTTTTTAAATGATCCAAAAGTTATATTGTAACATTTATTAAATGATATTTATAACACTTGTTAAATGATACATTTGTGATATTTTAACTTTATAATAGTAAAAATTCCTTAACTATATTTAAATCAATTTATTAATATTATAATAAAAGTGTTATTTTCTACTTTTTAGAAGTGAAATGACATATTTTAAAAATAATTTTCGTATGATAGTGAAAGCTAATTATTATATTAGGAAGACCACTTAAAACTTAAAAGAAATTATTTTGCTTATTTTATACATACATATATATATATATATATATATATATATATATATATATATATATATAAGTTATTCGGATACGAATTCCGGATACGGATCCGAATTCGGATATCGGATTCTAGATATCCGCTATCCGCCGGATATATTTACGGACGGATGTTAAACGAATACGAATACGCCTATATCCGTATTCGTATCCGTTTATTTGCGGATACCTTTAAACCGAATACGGATATATCCATTTTTTTCCGAATACGAATAATATCCGTTTTTTTCCGAATGCGAATGCGGACGTATACGAATTTTTCGGTTACCATTTACAGCCCTAAGGAGAATAAGGCATGGTCCTAAACTCATCGTCCTTTACAAAGCAAGGCAACGCAGCAGCTCGGAGAAAAAGGAACCAAGAAATGGTTGATCCTCGCAGGTCCTTGACATTGGCGACATGACGAGACTCATCCCTGTAGTAATGAGGAAGCACACCATCATTTTGAGTGACGGTAAAAGGATAGGCGACGAAGGAAAAAAAGTCGTTGCTATATAGACGCAGATCAAAAGTGCCCTTATGTCCAATCCATCGTGAGGTACAAGGCGCAATGTGGGGGTGACGTGTGTAATATCCGAAAATATTATGAAGCATTGTAAATAAATATATATTTAATAAATAAATTTTTATTCGAAATGTATTATATGGATGAACTGTGATTAAATATGTGTGTATATGTGTGTGTGCGTGCGTGTAATATATATATGCTAGAAAAATAAATTTTAATAGTTAATTAAACTATTAAGTTGATTGATTTGAATTAATCGAGAAAAAGAAGCAAAGTATTAATTAATTTATATTAATTAATTTGAGTTGAGCTAATATTATGAATTAATATAGCTTGAATGATGAACCTTGTGTGGTAATGAGCTAATGATGAATTAAAATTCAAGAATGATATAATTAATTTGCTTATTTAAATTAGTGGATTAGTATATATATTTTATTTAAATAGTAATGAGGGAGTTAATTAAAACTCATTATTTTAATATGTTACATATTTTGGATGTAATGTATATTTAATGATTTAATTAATTAAGTAAATGATGATACATACATACATATATATATATATATATATATATATATATATATATATATATATATATATATATATATATATCATGGTTTAAGGGATTGATTAAAATTATCCTTGTAATATATTATATAGGTTAATGTTTCATTTTGGAAGTTAATAAATTGGTCAAGATGGTAGGCCATATTATATTAAAGGTGTTATTTTTTAATTGGTAAATTCTATTTTTGGATGGAAAAATTTATACATATTTGTATATGTATAAATTTATCAAATTATATTTTAGTAATAATACATGTATTGGTATTACTTATATTGCATGTATTAATGTATAAATGTATAAATGGATATGTAATATGTATATTATGCATGTAAGATTTAATGCATATGCTAATAATGAGTTTATGTATATTGTATTATGCATATAGGAGTTAGTAGAATGCTGATTTTGTTAAGTGGAATGCAAGGTGTTAGTTACTAAGCTATTAAAGCGACACCTAGCTTAACTAGGTGAGTGGTATGTGAGCTGCTAATGACTTAGTGGATTTCTACAGCAAAGTCCTAAGTTCAATTCATCTCTTCTCCTAAAGTTAAAGGCATTTCCTCTCTAAGTCTCTAAGCCACAAATACAAGTGTTCATGAGTTTGATACCAAATTACTCAACCAAAACTAGAGAAATTATATAGAAATTGGTATTTCAAGTTTGATTGGAGAAGGTGTTGAGCAAATTCCTATAAATGAAAAAGCTTAATCAAATGACATTCAATATTTGTGCAAGAAATCTCTTCTTCAAGATCTTTTTCAAGAAGGTTGAAAATTATTTCTAAGTATTTAATACTTTGTTTGTGTTTAGTTTCTAATTGATGCATGTTTGGTTATGGGTGTGTGAATTTGTTGAGAATCATGAAGGATTTGAAGTATAAGGATGTACTGAGAATGAAGTTATGTGTTTATGTTTTGAATTCATGAAAATGATGGGTTTATTAAGCATGCACAAAACATGTTTGATAAAAGTTCTCAATAAAATTGATTTGATAGAGCATGAGTTTTGGATAGTAATTTGTGTATTTGTTGTGCATACATGAGTTAGAGGTTAACTCAAGTGGTATGAGTGATTGAAGTCATGTCTAAAATGGTTTTTAAGATTTTCTAGCAAACTAGTGTAAAACCAAAAACTATGCTAAACGCGTATTTTTGAGCTTTTCGTTTCATATCGTAACGAAGTTTTTAAAGACCAAGCTTTTATGAATTTTGTACATTGTAGTATGGTCTAACTCATGTTCAAAGTTTAAGTCATATAGACTTATATTGAGTAAGTTATTCACGATGGAAAGTAGCATGTTGGAACAAATCTGAATTTTTTCTGGAACAGGGGCCGTGCACCAGGGCGCACAATTCTTGCGCTGGGGCGTATATGTCTCTGCAGATCTTCGCTGGCGCACAACAATCTTGCGTTGGGGTGCATAACTGCAAAGGCATTTTTTGTGATTTTTTTTCTAAGTGTTGTGCATCTAGGTTATGTAATCCAACTTGGAATGTATTTAAGTGTATGAGTTAACCTATATAGGGATGTTAAATCAAACCTAAAGGATGAATCAAAGTTTAGTAAGTTAATATAGAAAAATACTAAACTTTGATTGAGATCAATGAATGTGATATGTGTTTAGATATTTAATAACCCGACTTATTATACATAGGTCATACAGTGATTGATAAAGATAAGAGATAATGTAAATGACTATAAGGCAAGTATTCTAACTGTGTTTGTAAATGATTTTATTAAACCGTGATGTATTCATACTTATGTGATTTTGGAAGATATTATTCAAATATCAAATTGATTTTATGTTTTAAAGTTACGTTCAATTGCGAACTATCATTGTAAGTCAATGCTACTCGATTCGGCTAGAAGATGTTGATATATGCCTATGGAATCTATATTTATTTAAAAGCTAAACCAAATCAAATTATTTTGGTGTGAATTCAAATGATGAAAACTGAGACGAACAACCCTGATAAAGGGAAAAAGTTTATCGGATATTGTGACGCCCCCAAATCTGGGCCCACACAGCCTAAACTTGAGTCGTCAAAAGACTACAACAAAATTATTACAACAAAGCACAACGTACTACAATACAGTGTATAATAATACACAACTAAGTCTTCACTATTATTGCCACACTATTTTACAAAACGTGAAGACTATGATAACTATTCCTCGGACCCTCACTCCATTCCCCGGCTAGACCCTGTTATGTTTTCATTTCCTGTTGAAAAGCAATGGAATAAAAGAAAGGGTGAGCTCAAATAGCCCAGTAAGAAATATCATGACTAAGATAATGACGAATAAATTATCATTAGCCTTCAACAGTTGAGTTCTTGATAGAATACAATAGACTACAAGGTTTATATCAAAAACTGTAGTTAAATTCTTAAACAATGTTCAGATCAATAATAGCAGCGGAATGAGCAATCTATTAGAAGAATAATGCAGACTATAATGTCCACTCGCTTCTCTTTTTCGTAAAAACATCATCAACTTTTATCATCTGAAATACCATTAGTCATGATAATATAAATTCACAGTTCCTGATCATAATCATGCACATCAACAGTTCATCTTTGCACTACGGGCCAAAGATATTCAATATAGCACCAACGGTCATGATTATACCAGATTCAGCCTTTGGTCATAATCATACCAAACAACAGTTCATCTTTGCACTACGGGCCAAAGAGAACATTCACCACGTGCCATAAAAGACACCGAACAGATGTATCGCCTTTAACCTATTATATCGCCTTTAACCAATCATCTGTTCAACAAATATATCACATCTGTGCCCCCGGCCACAGATATTCACAACAGCTTGATTTTTGGATGATTAGAATGATATAAATGATGAACAGAAGAAATAGGATAACAATAAGTATCGGAAGTTTACTTTGTACAGATTCAAATAATGTCCAAATTGTCAACATGATGTGGAGTGAAATTTAAAAATGATATTCAAGATCCACAGTTCAGAATAACGGTTACAATTCAATAGAAAGGTTCACGTAAATAGGAAGGTTCAGTTGAAATAATGAAGTTCAACTATTATGGAACATATAATATTTTCAGGAATTATAGAAGCAATAGTTCCATAATAAATTTCGATTTAGGAGTATGAAAGAAAATAATATCCCTTACCGTAGCAGGTTTGATTAACAAAAGGTGAAGAAAATTAATACAAAGGGTTATTCACCAACAGGCGGCAATCCGCTCCGTAAGGTTATTCCCACAATTTAATAGAATTTGAGTACAAAGAGTTATTCACCAAACAGGCGGCAATCCGCTCCGTAAGGTTATTCTCAGAGATTAATAATGAATGAATACGAAAGGTTATTCACCAACAGGCGGCAATCCGCTCCGTAAGGTTATTCCCACAATTTAATACATGGAAATAAAAGGCACGTCTTATGAGTAAGGAAGAAACAATATTATTATCGAGAATCAAATAATGATAATCCCTTACCATAGTACGTTTGAATAATGGAAGATGAAAAAGATGGTATCTCTTACAAGTAGTAAATTTAAGAGTATGAAAGAAAATGACATCCCTTACCATAATAAGGTTAAGAGTATGAAAGAAAATGATATTTCTTACAAGTAAGAAAAGAAAATGACATTCCTTACCGTAATAAATTTAAGAGTGTGAAAAGAATGATATTCCTTACCTTGATATTGTGAAACAAGTTTATAGCCGAACAAATCCTTCCTTGTTTGTAGCAGTAAGGGATCTGACTTTTGAGTCTTCTAGAGTTTTTAAAATCTCTTTATGCTTTTAAAATAATGTTACTCTCGGAAAGATAGACGGCATAGACTCAAGAATCACTCGATTCGGAGTTAATATGAATGAGTTATGAATTTTCAAAACTAAGACTGAAAATAGTGACGAAAATCAGAATATGTTACGGTTTTTAGTATTTTAAGGCATGAAGATGATTTCAGATGACTTTTCTTCCTTCTTCAAAGTTGTAGACGACGAAAAACTGAAGAGACAGACTTTTAATTCATTAAATTCTGACAAATAATGAATTTACTACGATTTTTCGAAAGAGTTACTGTACATAAGAAAATTCCACTCGGGAATTCAAAGAAGAATGCAAAAGGTTTCAAAACTAGGAATGACTTAAGAACACTTAGAGAGAACTTACACAAAAAGTATTTAGAGAGAGAAAGAAAGAACAAGTAAGGAAGTTTATGAAAAATCCTTAAGTTAAGGCTTCTATTTATAGCCAAAAATCTTATCATTCCTTTAATCTAAACCATTCATTTAAAGATCATCTTTTAATCTACACCATCCATTTCAAATATTATATTATCTTAATCTACACCATTCATTTCATATCACCTAATAATCACCTAACTTTATATTATAAACAAATCAATTTAATTATTCAACAATAATTCACACTTTAATCTACACCATTCATTTCATATCACCTAATAATCACTTAACTTTATATTATAAACAAATCAATTCAATTATTCAACAATAATTCACACTTTAATCTACACCATTCATTTCATATCACCTAATAATCACCTAACTTTATATTATAAACAAATAACTTTTATCAATTCAATTATTATGACTAATTGTTATAAATACAGTATAGTTAGCTCTTAGATATCAAGTCAATAAATTAATGAAATACAACTGTTTAAATAACATCATAATAGAGATAACAATAATGTAAAAGAAAGCATACGTTACTGTGTAATGACAATTATTGATTCAATAATGTGAATTACTGTGCATATGTTACTGTGACAATTATTAGGTTCAATAATTTTAAAAACAGTGCAGCAACAATTATTGACTCAATGATATAAAATACAGTGTAATGACAATTATTAAATCAATAATGCAAAATACTGTGTAACAACAATTATTGAATTGATAATATAAAATATTATGCAGTGACAATGAAATGATGCGTAACAGTTACGGTGTCAATTATCAGACCAATAATATGAGACACTATGCAATACCGTGTGTTACTGTAGAGTACCGTGTGCTACAGAAAATACCAAAAACTACCGTATGCTACTATTCTTTTATCACCGGTATTTTAACAGTTCCGTTGACTATTTTTATTTAAAAAGATTATTTCTGTCGTTTTCTATATCCGACAAATATTCCGTTGTGGGGTCCACCAATAATTTGTTATTTCGGCGCCGTCGTACGGCACGAATATTCCCCGACCAAACGAATATTCCCCGACAAAGCGAATATTGTCCGACAAAATAAAATTTGCACATAACATCCATAACTTTCAATTTTGTTAATTTAACCACTTACTGTTTCAAAAAAATATATATGAAGAAAAATTAAATTTTGTATTTCATAAAATTCGGGGTCTTACAGATATTATAATTCCGACTTACGCTTATGCGTTAATATGTTTGTGTATAATACATAAGTACAATAGGTTGATCCCCTAGTGTACGATTAAAAGATGTTTGTAGTCTTTATGACTGTTAAAGGTTGTAATAGATATACTTGTTAACCTATGAATTAGTTCAAGGTTTTGTGACTCTCAGTAATGTTTATAATTTCAAAAGCCAATGAAATATTTTGAGAAATGATTATTCAAACTACTTCACAATTATTGTTCAACTGTTGAAAGATTTTGATAAATATTTATTTCTTGTATGAAATGTTTTGTTTAAAACTGTTTTATACTTGCTGGACTAAACATTTTTAGTTAAGAACGAGAAGTTTGGAGGGACAAGTACAGATAAAGGCAAGGAGAAGGTTCATGAATAGACGTATAGGCTGTCTATCTTATGTTTTGAACTGTATAAAGTTAATCATTGTATATATTTGATTAAGTTTATGATGAAGGAGTTAAGGTTAGTTAACCTGGGTTTTGTTTATGTAAGTTTTGTAAGAAACCATGTAATGTTGGATGTTATCTAATATAATGGGTAAAATAGATGTGTTAATGTGTTGAATCGTGTGCACTGAATCCGAGGGTAAAGGTACCCGAATTTGGGGGCGTCACAACGTGAAAGGTTGAGGTGGTGTTTTTATTTTCTTCGAAGGAGGCAATGTGTCAATATGGTGAAGGAAGCGCTCAAAGAGGAAGATCTGAAGGAAGGAGCCCAAAGCGAAGCAATTCACATCATACCTAAGGAAATAAAAAAGAGTTAGTACGTAAGAGAAATGTAAAAAAAGAAAAGAAAAAAGAAATGGTGATTGTAAAGAAGATATACCTTCCGATAGATTCTTTCATAGCCATGATAGTCTCATATAGACGGCGATATAACGTCCCTAGGAATAAAGGAGTAAGACGGACCAATAGACCATGGGCTAGCAGGTAGCCAGGAAAAACATGCGCGATGAAAGACCATCCATTGGTGAGCCAAGAAAGATGAAATGGGACAACCACATGACCAGATAAGTGGCTAACGAAAAGGGGTATGGGCTCCTAAGAGTGGTCAAGTTTGAATTGCTGTAGATTGTGCTGCCCTAGTTGGTTGGCTTGTAGTCACGAAAGAAGTGCCGCATATAGGAAAGCCAGGAAGTCTTTTGGTGGTTAGGGGTATCGAAGTCTAGAAGCAGCTCATCTCCCTTATATCGTGAGCCCAAGCATGAGGCTCTGCTGAAGGCTTCTATTAAGTATGTCACACATTCGTGGTCTCTATCGGAAAAGCTAGCAGGAACACAAGGATACGAGCTGTGGACAGGAAGGCTGAAAAGAAGACATGAATCAAAGTAAGTACAGCTTAAAGAAGAAACAAGAATCAATAAAACAAATGGTGAAAAATAAAGGTCACTGATAGGGGGCATAGACATCCTCCAAGGTAGGAGTAAACTCTCCCCAAGTTGAAACAAATGTGGAAGTAGAAGAACACCAACATGAGAGCAGTGTGAAGAGTGCATTGTAGTCTTGATAAATGCAGAGATTCATGCACAAATGGATACAACGAAGGATGTCAGTACTCTCGAGCATCTTTACGTGATCAGGGTTTTTCAGAATCTCGTCAGTCTGGTACTACCATCCTTGAATCTGATTGCAAGAATTCGATTGGAAGCGAACATGGCTGAATGGGTATTCCTATGTCTGAATACACATGCGGGGAATACTACTATCACTAAGATAGCTATCCCAGCTTTCGTAAGCCGCGACATAAAATGTCATTATCCCAGAACTCTTGACACGATCCCAGGAAAGGAGTGTCAATCATAACTCTTGACACGATCCCAGAAAATGTCATTATCCCCGAAGAAAATAACTCTCCCCCAATCGGTAATGGGTAGTCATGGTTTTGCGGCTTTAGGATCTATAGAGTGATCTTCAGAACTGACTTGCAATGGTGAACCCTTGATATAAGGACTCTATGGAATAGAAAGCATATAAAATAAATTGTTTACTATAGTGAATCCTAATTACAACAAGGCACCTTAGGAAAACTTCTCTTTGACAATACCCGACAAAAACTAAGTCTGATGCTCGAAGGAGTAGACTTGGCCTGGAAAAGAGAAATAAATGATGCTTGAAAAGAGAAACCCGAATATGAGAAAATCATATGAATAAAAAAAAAATAAAAAACCACAAAGGGAGAAGCCAAAACCCCCTAGGGTTCGGCCTCCCCCTTAGGGTTTGTCACCTAAGTGGTTATTTTATCTTACATCTTTCAAATCCTTGCTGTAATGTTGGTTGTTTGAACTAGATATTTCATCGGTACGAAAATGATCTTTCTTTAGAAAGCCAAGATCCTGTTAGGGTGAAGTGGTATAGAAAATAAAGCTTGACGACTCCTTGAAGACACGTTAAACAAAAAAGAAACATCCATCAAGAAAGATTCAAATACAAAAAACTATACAAGTGAACAAGAAATGAAGAAGGAAAAAACAAGACGAAGCATGGCATAAAGAACCCTTTATGGTTCGGCCTCCCCCTAGGGTTCTACCACCTAGGTGGCTACCCATGTTTACCTCTTTTGGATCCTCGTTGATATGTTGGTTGCTTGAAACAGATATTTCTTTGGGTTAGAAAAATAATCTCTCTTTAAAAAGCCAAGATCCCGTCAGGATGAAGTGACAAATGTGAAAGTGGAAGAACATCAACGGGAGAGCAGTGTGCAGAGTACATCGTGATTCTGATGAATACGAAAATCCTTGCACAAAAGGATACAACAAAGGATGCCAGCACTCTCGAGCATCTTCACATGGTTTGGGTTCTTCAAAATCTCATCGGTTTAGTGCTGCCATCCCTGAAGCCGATTGTAAGAAGTCAATCAGAAGTGAACCGGGCTGAATGGTTATTCATGTGTCTTAATGTACATGCAGGGAATACTACTACCACTAAGATAGCTATCCCGACTTTCGTAAGCCGCGACATAGATATACATACCTTCTTTGTCGGGAAGAGGAAAGAAGTGTCGATCATAACTCTTGACGCGATCCAAAAAAACGTTATAATCCCCAAAGAAAGGAGTTCTCCCCCAATCGGTAATGGGTAGTGGTGGCTTCGCAACTTTAGGATCTATGGAGTGATCTTCGGAAATGGCTTGCAATGGTGAACAATTGATATAAGGACTCTATGGAAAAGAAAACATATAAAATAAATTAATTACCGTAGTGAATCCTGACTACAATAAGGCACCTTAGGAAAACTTCTCTTTGACAATATCCGGTAAAAAACTAAGTCTGATACTCGAAGGAGTAGACTTGGCCCGAAAAAGAGAAATTAAGGATGCCTGAAAAGAGAAACCCAGACATGAGAAAATCATATGAACGAACAAGCACGAAGGGAGAAGCCAGAACCCCCCTAAAGTTTGGCCTCCCTTAGGGTTCGACCACCCTAAGGTTCAACCACCTCGGGGGGGGAGGGGGGGGGTCCTATCTCACCTCTTTCAAATCCTTGCTGCAACATTGGTTGTTTGACCCAGATATTTCTTCTTGGATACGAAAAGATAATCTTTCTTTGGAAAGCCAAGATCTCGTTAGGGTGAAGTGGCATAGAAAAGAAAGCTTGAAAACGTCTTGAAGACACCTGAAACAAAAAAGAAACAACCCTAAATAAAGATTTAATTACAAAAAAAAACTATGTAAGTGAACAAGAAAGGAAAAAGAAAAAAACAAGACGAAGAATGGCATGAAAAACCGTCTAGGGTTCGGCCTCCCCCTAGGGGGGGGGGGGTTATCCATTTTCACCTCTTTTGGATCCTTGTTGATGTGTTGATTGATTGAAACATATATTCCTTTGGGCCAAAAAAATAATCTCTCTTTAAAAAGTCTAAATCCCGTTAGGGTCAAGTGGTTTAGAAAGGAGAGATTAAGGACACTTGAAAAAAAGAAAGGAAAAAAAAAAGCAAGATATACCCAAAGGCAGAATACTCTTGCAAGTAGTTTGAAAGAAAAAATATTGTTGAATGAATAGAGTGAATAAACTCCTTGGATTGGTTCCCTATTTATAGTATTACATGAGAAACCTAACAACGGTCCTAAACCTAATTGGAAAATTAATTGAATTAATTAGAATCCTACATGGGATTGGAGAATTTCTTACTACCATAATGATTGGGAGGCTAGATTCCTATGTGGATTTGAAAAATTATCTTACAGCTATAATTATTTGGATGCTACGAATTGTCTAACTTATCTTCAAATTAGGCTGGCCCGACTTTACTCCTTCAAGCTGTCGAGAATTACTTTTGGGTCCATTACAGTTATATACAACAATTAGAAAGTAATTATAAAATTAGTGCACAAATAAAATAATTACAAAAAGAGTACAAATCAGAGAAATTAATTCCACAATTTATATTCAAAATCCTGAAATCAAGGAAAAACTGCCATATCCGGCAGTTACTAAACAAATCCCTCCATAACTGCAACAACTTGATATACATTCAAACTAAGAAAACATGCAACTTTGATATCGGAATAACAGTTCAACGCCAAATCAATCAGAGAAGACAAAATATTCTGTCGAGGCTCAACTCTGTTATCGGATAAAACGAAGCATCCTGTCGCGACGCATCTATAAGATCGAAAATATCATACAAAATCAACAACGCCTTCAACTTCGATACAAATACTGAGGTATGTCAGTTCAAAATTTATAAGCATATAGTTACCTATAGTTACTTATGGTTACTATCAATTAGTATATTGATTACCTTTATTAAGTTTTTCTATCTTATAATTGTAACCAAATTTGAATACTGAATGTTGTTATTGCAAAATGTATTGAAAACATAATTCATATTATGGTTACTAAGGTTATATAAATTGTTTACTGTCTAATGTTGTCTTGGTTACTGACTATTTTGTATTATTTACTGTCTAATGCTGCCTTTTTAATCACTATAGCTGAATTGGTTACTTACTAATGCTGAATTGGTTACTGACTAATGCTGAATTGGTTACTTATTAATAGTTGAATTGGTTACTTACTAATGCTGAATTGGTCTCTGACTAATGCTTAATTGGTTACTTTCTAATGCTGAATTGGTTACTTATTAATACCTGAATTGGTCTCTGACTAATGCTGAATTGGTTACCGACGAATTCTAGCTTGGTTACTGACTAATGCAAACTTAATTACTTGTGGGTTTTATATTAATGGTTACTCGTTAGCTGACTTGGTTACTGATTAATTCTGAATTAGTTACTGTGTAACATTATCTTGGTCTCTGACTAATGCTTAATTGGTTACCGACGAATTCTAGCTTGGTTACTGACTAATGCAAACTTAATTACTTTTGGGTTTTATATTAATGGTTACTTGTTAGCTGACTTGGTTACTGATTAATTCTGAATTGGTTACTGTGTAACATTATCTTGGTCTCTGACTAATGCTTAATTGGTTACCGACGAATTCTAGCTTGGTTACTGACTAATGCAAACTTAATTACTTGTGGATTTTATATTAATGGTTACTTGTTAACTGACTTGGTTACTGATTAATTCTGAATTGGTTACTGTGTAACATTATCTTGGTCTCTGACTAATGCTTAATTGGTTACTGACGAATTCTAGCTTGGTTACTGACTAATGCAAACTTAGTTACTTATGTTTTTTATGTTATGGTTACTAACATCATGTAGTTTGGTTACTGCCTTACATTTATTTGGTTACTTTACCAATACTTATTCTGTTGCAAGGCAATGGATATGATTCCAGTTGTACTTTATTTCAACGGTACATGGACTGATAGTAACCAATACACCAAATTTCAAGTTACCGGCATACTAGTTCAATCAACTTGTACGTTCAGAGAAATGCAGAACATGATATGCAGTGCATTACGGCTAGACACAAATGCAACAACAATGTCAATAAAATTTCAGATTAGAAGCGATATTCCACCAATCAATATATCAGATGAAGCAACCTTCAGATTCTTTATTGAAGTCAGTAGAAAATCTGATGAGCAAGGTAAATTCCCAGTGATTATAGAAACTGAACACCGAAGGGAACGCACAACAATTTTGACAAATGTAGAAGAACATGTGATTCACAATGTAACGCCAATCAGATCAACACAAGGGAATTCAGCACTAGTCCCACTACCAACTCACGATTGCCAAATTGGAACGCAGTATGTCGATCACCTTGCAATGGAAATTATTGAACAACAACGAGGTAGACAACATGACAGATAATACACAGAAGAACGACATGATGATGTAATAACAAATCCGAATGAACGTGAAGTACAATTACATCAAACTTACAAAGACAAAAAAATCCTATCACAAGCTATGAGGCTGCATTCAATCAGGAAAAATAGACAACACAAAGTTCAACGAACAGGTCGTATAGACTTTGTGCTAGTGTGCGTACATGACGAAAATTGTAAATGGAAGATGAGAGCATCAACTTTTCGAAAAACCAGTATGTTCAAGGTGAGAGAATTCAACGACATCTACACATGTTCAGTCAACGTATTGCTGGGAGATCACAGACAGTCAAATAGTGAGTTGGTCAGTGAATGCATAATGCACAAATTAACAAATCTGAAAAAAATATACACACCAACCGATATTGTGGAGGACATGATGACAGAAGATAATGTGTCTATCTCTTACCAAAAAGCATGGAGATCGAAGGAGAAAGCGTTGGAAAAGGTAAGAGAAAATCCACACGACTACTCAATGATCTCATCATGGTTACACATGCTGAAGAAAACAAATCCAGGTAACAATTAAAAACATTTTATAGGGTTTTCATAATTACTTGGTTGCGTAACAAAACTGATTTGGTTACCCAACTCAACTTATTTGGATACCATTAATCAACTGAATGGTTACAAACTACTAGTATTTGTATACTGTATTCTACTTGGAATTCTAATGGTAACGTTCATGTTAATCCATCATCAGGTTCTGTCACGTCCCTTGAGTTGGAAACAAATGGTCGTTTCAAGTATTTATTCTTTGTCATTGGAGCTTCCATTCAAGCATGGAAACATTGCTTTCCAATAATTGTAATCGATGGAACGTTCATACAATCAACTTACGGGGGGACACTACTGATAGCAAGCACACAAGATGCAAACAGAAAAATTGTACCGATTGCTTTTGCAGTGGTTGACAGCGAAAATGAATTATCTTGGAGATGGTTTTTCGTAAATTTGAGAATTGCTTATGGAGTTAGGGAAGGCCAATGCATTGTCTCAGATAGACATGAAGCCATTATACAAGGACTGAATTTTGTGTTTTCGGACGTCATGCATGGTTCCTGCACATACCATGTATTGAAAAATATAAAAAATAGATTCAAAAAGAGACGAGAGGAACTTAAACAGACTTACAACGGGGCTTGTAGAGCTTACACTATTGAACAATTCAACAAACACATGGCTGAACTTGATGCCATTGATCCTCGAATAAGGACATATTTGGAGGAAGATGTCAAGTTTGAGAAATGCACCAGGCTCCATGGGACTGTAAGCAGATACTCAACAATGACTTCAAACACCGCCGAATCTATTAACAACGCAATCAAGATGATCAGAGATCTTCCCGTTGCATCAATGATTGAATGCCTACGTTGTCTAGTTCAAAGATGGTATTTCACAAACAAACAAGCAGCCATATCAACATTCACAACACTTTCCACAACAGCTGAAGGAAGGTTGCAATCTAATATCATTAAATCAAAGAAACTTAAGGTAACTAATACAAATTTTAAATTATTGCATCAAAAGTTGCATTTGCATTTTATAGAAACCTATTTGTTAACTATTGGTTACTGTGTTTCATTAAATTGGTTACTGTGTAACATTATAATGGTTACTGACTAATACTGACTTGTTTCTTGACTAATGGAAACTTGCGTACTATTTAATATTATTTTGGTTACTAACTAATACTCAATTGCTTATTGCACAACATTATAATGGTTACTGACTACTGATGAGTTGTTACAGTGTATCATTGTACTTGTTACTAACTGATGCTTGTTTGGTTACTATTTATAATTATAATGTTATTGTGTTTTGTAATTGTAACATTGAGTTCTTTACTTTACTATATTTATTCTGTTTTCAATCAATGAAAATGATTCCAGATGTACTTTATTCTAACAACACTTAATTCGTGTTGTAGGTTGAGACATCAAACTTAGTGACTTTCACTGTTTACGATGTCGGCAAACAATATATTGTGGACATCGACCAAAAGACATGCACATGTCGTAAATTTCAGTACCATGAGATGCCTTGTCCGCACGCTGCTGCTGTTATGAACAAGCGAAATTTGAGCTGTTATGATTTTTGCTCTAAAAAGTACTCTAAAACAACTTTGGTCGACACATATTCAACTTCCATCATGCCATTAGATGACAAAGAAAACTGGGCTATACCGGACGAAGTAAGAAACATATGTGTAAAACCACCGAACACAAGAAGACCCGCGGGAAGACCAAAAATAGGGAGGTACAAACACGGTTCTGAGCTTAAAATTCAAAACAAATGCAGCAGGTGCCAAGAAAAAGGACACAACAGGAAAACATGCAATAATCCACCTGTTTTAAGACCAAAAAAGGTTTGATATAGTGCAATTACATTAAGAGTGAAAATACATGTATATATAATCGTTTACTATGAGTAACCATTATCCATATCGTTGGTAACATTTTTTATTGTTTACAATAAACAAAATTGTTATTGATTACTATTTTGATTTCGGATTTCATTATGAATTTCCAATATAAAGCACACATATACACTATGAAATTGATATTGTTTGTTTAGGCAACCCAATTATACTATGACATGTACATTTCACAATCGATACATCTTTAAATAGGCTTGTCACTCTTTGGTTACTATCAAAACAATAATTGGTTACCATAGTATACCTATTCGGTTACCAACTGTACATCTCAAACGATGTAGCAAGCACAACTTAAAAGAAACAAAAACCAACCAACAAACAGTAACCAAACAGTTACATAACAATAACCATAATATGTTTTAATGGTAAACAACACTTGTTTTAATGGTAACCGTAACATGTTTTAATGGTAACCAAAACATAAAACAACCTGTAATGAAATTGATATTGTTTGTTTAGGCAACCCAATTATACTATGACATGTACATTTCACAATCGATACATCTTTAAACAAGCTTGTCACTCTCTGGTTACTATCAAAACAATAATTGGTTACCATGGTATACCTATTCGGTTACCAACTGTACATCTCAAACGATGTAGTAAGCACAACTTAAAAGAAACAAAAACCAACCAACAAACAATGTTACTTTCATTACTAATAGAATTATAAAATATGTAACCCCATTTACATATGATTTAAGGCAACTGAGTAAACATGGAAATTTGATCTGCAAAACTAAGTAAAGCTGACTCCAGTAAAACAAATATAATAAATAAGTAATCAAACAGTTACACAACAGTAACCATAACATGTTTTAATGGTAAACAACACTTGTTTTAATGGTAACCGTAACATGTTTTAATGGTCTGGTTACTATCAGAACAATAATTGGTTACCATTGTATACCTATTTGGTTACCAACTGTACATCTCAAACAATGTAACAAGCATAACTTAAAAGAAACAAAAACCAACAAAAAAAAATTGTTACTTTCATTATCAAATATGTAACCCATTTACGTAAGATCCAATAAACATCACAAACTCATAAACCATACAAAAATGTTGTGTATATCCCTCCAAAAATAAAAAATTGTTGTGTATTATCCCAAAATATGTCCTTGTCTCAAAAAATGTTGTGTATATACCAAAAATGTTGTGTATATCCCAAAAAATAAAATACAATACACATTTCATAAATACAAAACACTATATCTGAACTAATCAAAATCTGGAAAAAATCTTCCTGAAATTCTCTGTCAGTCTCATATCCCTCCAACTGTTTCTTCCTTGCATGCATATATAGGTTTGTGCATAACTTCTTCCGATACTGCGCAATGGGAAATGGAATAGGAATTTGAACAATTTTCTGATGAATGATATGCTTGGCGAAACATATTGTGAACATCCTGCAATCACTACACAAACAAAAAAAAGATAACAAAAATCAAAACTAAAATCAACCTATATGTAATAATTAAAAAAATGTAAACAATGTAAACCTTACCCCTCGACTTGTTCAGGAACCGCCTCTGCAAATTCCAACTCAATTATATCATCTTCTTCCTTGTTGCGATACGGTTCACTGCTAAAGTCAATGTCAGACCTATCCTTCCAAAAACCACTATTGCGCAATAAAGTGGGAAGAATGAATATGTATGGCTCACAAACATCCATAATTTTTGTTTGCATGGATTTCTTTTTTGGACGCAAAGAATTATAAACAGTAAGACGTCTACGATGCAGATCAAATGTTAACAAGAACCAATGCTCCGGTGATGTCATATGGATGGGGAATAACACGTAGTCAACATTTTTCCATGGTGTGTTGATATCCATAAACAGCCCATGGATGTATTCAGCAACATCACCCTCCCCAGATAAAACACTCATATCTGCATTTTTTCTTGTATACTCATCGAAAAGAGCAGTTATCTTGTTATGAAATCAACAATCCGTAGTAGTTGCCCTTATATGAACACTGTTGGAATGTCTGGCCAATTTACGAAAATAATATAACGCAACATTGATGTGCTGAACCAGGAAACAAAAAAAATATTACACAATTGCTAAAAAATGTAATGATTTAAAGAATGTAACCAACTCTGTTAAAACTAGTTACTATCTGAAATAAAAAATGTTTAAAAAAGAACTCACATCATCGTCTAACCATTGTCCAGGAGTCTTTAATGTGTAGAACCACATTTTTGATGATATTGGGATAGACCCAAATAGAAAAGCAGGTTCAATATTATTGTTCTTTCCGGGGAATTTGTCGGTCCTTCATTATAAAAGCATATTAGTATACACGCAAGCACAGTAACCAAACATTTATATAAATAGTAACCAAAACAGTTATATAATAGTAACCAAAACACCATTTTGAGAACACAAATATGGCATCCAACTTATAATATAACATTAACCATACCATTATAAAGCAGTAACCAAAACATAAACTAATAGTAAACATGACACTTATTTAATATCAGTAACCAAACATATAAAAGCACAGTAACCAAACAGTTATATAATAGTAACCAAAACAGTTATATAATAGTAACCAAAACACCATTTTGAGAACACAAATATAAAGCAGTAACCAAAACATAAAATAATAGTAAACATGACATTTATTTAATATCAGTTATATAATAGTAACCAAAACACCATTTTGAGAACCAAATATGGCATCCAACTTATAATATAACATTAACCATACCATTATAAAGCAGTAACCAAAACATAAAATAATAGTAAACATGACATTTATTTAATATTAACCATATGTTTCTACAAAGAAAACAAATTTACTTAACAATAAAAAAAACAAACATTTTCCTGTTGTTTAGGCCAATTTTAAACCATTGATCAAATAATGCCTCTTCAAACTTTGATGGCATCTCCATGCATGCTTCCGGAAATGCAGAAGGACATACATGTGTTTGACTAGCACCCAAAGCAGCAGACGATTAACCAGCCGATCCAAACATTGATGTATATGGAGACCGCAAAACGGCACTCTTTGCGTGTTCACGGATAGGTATGTCACCGGCTTTATAGACACTTTTCTCCAACTCATCACACTGCACTATGTCCTGTGTAGTCAACACCATCTGATCAAGGCCATACTTGCTTTCTTCCTCACATTTATTCCCCTGTTTAAAATATAATAGTAACCAACACACAATGTTATAGTAACCAACCAATATTATAATAGTAAACTTAATACATATACTAGTAACCATGTCACAATATAACAGTAACACTAACCTCATCAGCAACATACACAACAATCTCTTTCCCAGTGCATTGGCTTAATATGTCAAACGATGGCATGTCATTATTCTTGCCAATCTGTGCAAAATGAAAAACAACCAATTAATCATTAAAAAAAAAGGCACAACAAAACAAACAAATATTATATAACCTTGACATTTTCTGTATCATCATTAATTTTTATTTCATGATGTTCTTCAGCCACAACATCCCGTTTAACTTCATTACCAATCTGAATTTCATTCCCATCCTTATTCTCAACAAAATTCAACACATCGTCAACAAACTCATCAAACTCGTTATCCTTCTCATCGACTTTCAACCCAATATCACCAACTTCACCATCATCATTATTAGTACCTTTAAGCGTATCATCATCATCATCATCATCACCATCAACAACATCATCAGCTTCATCAGCAACATCATCAGCTTCATCATCATCATCATCATCATCACCACCATCATCATCATCACCACCACCATCGTAATCAGAATCCCCATCAAAATCCCCATCACCTTGTTTCTCCCCACCATCTTTGATCCCACGTAACTCATCTCTAATAATGGACCTAAAGTCCTTACATAACTGAACATGTAAATCATACATGTCATCCTTAATATCACCACGCAAATTTAAAATATCCTTCTTGATTTCAGACACTTTTTTCTCCAATGGCCTAACACGTTCATCAATTAAATCTTTAACTGCAGAAAGATCAAATCCAATGTCGTCACCATTCAATTTTTTTCCAACCTTCTTTTCAGCATGCTTCCCATTGAAAAATTTAAACCCGCCCAAATCAAGCCTCTCCTTCTCCTCGGACGTGGGAATCAACATTTTTATCCTCAACTGAAAAACATTAAGTACATTTAGTATAAAAGCACAGTAACCAAAACAGTAACTAAAACAGTAACCAAACATATAAAAGCACAGTAACCAATCATATAACAGCACAGTAACCAACAATATAAAAGCACAGTAACCAAAACAGTAACCAAACATATAAAAGCACAGTAACCAATCATATAACAGCACAGTAACCAACAATATAAAAGCACAGTAACCAAAACAGTAACCAAACATATAAAAGCATAGTAACCAAACAGTTATACACTTAGCAGTAAACTGCATACCTGTCCGGAACAAAATACTAAATCATTCAACTTCTCATTCGTAGGGGGCTTCACTAGCTCCTTCCATCTAAATAAAAGGAAATCTGACGGCTGCTCATCATTGCATATGCCCCTAATCTTGAATGTCGGAATGGTCTCAAACATAAAAACTTGGAATACATAAGGTAGTCCATTCAACTTGTACAATTTTGTATAATGATCCTTGTAGAAATTATAAATTGAACCACCATTCCTTCCCTTTTTCAAACGCCCCTTCAACGCAATGGACAAAGAGTGCTTTGTCATCTCAAATGCGACTTTCCCCCAAGGAAAACTACTTACATCACCATAACATAAAAAATTTACCATTGTCCCATCCACAAAATTTTCAGAAACTGTTGATAAAATGAAATTAAACACCAAAAAATAAATGACATCTTAACAGCCTCATCATCATCATCAAAAACTTCCTCCCGATAAACCCTACCTATACTTCTACGCGTCAGAGCTTCGTCCCCAAAAAACTTTTCAACAATCACATTCTTCATACCTTTATATGCAGTTATATCATCCTCACCTTGCCATCTCAACCCAGAAATTAGACAAAACTCAGGCAAACCAAATCTCACCCTTTTTTCACCAAATAAAAACCACATTTCAGCATCATCGCTATGGTGAACCTCCCTTACAAGAGCATGCTGAATAATTTGGGAATACATTTGGTGTTGATCGCCAAACTCCATAAAATTCCCAAAACATGTTGCCTTAAACTTCTCCAGCTGACTTTGGTTCAGTCTCTTTGCAATAATGCTGGGGACTTCCACGTCGCACCAATATATAACTTTTCCTGTAAATTTCCTGTTGCATACCTCGTAATAAAAATCCCATAACTGCAAATAAACAAAATCAGATTTGCACAATTATTAGTAAACAAAATAAAACAATATTAATACCAAATAAATATCATACTTGCAGAAGCATAATATAACAATTACACAGTAGCCAAAACAGACTATAAAAAGTCTTCAACATCTCACATTGACTTTTCAAAAATAGTTACCACATTGACTTATAATATAACAGTAACCATAACACACTAAAGCAGTAACCAAACAGTTATATTATATAATCTATTGCTAAAAAAAATATTAACAAGATGTAGTACATATAACTTTAAATAGTAACCAAACAGTTATATGATAGTAACCAACCCGTTATATGATGCAATTGAGTAGTTACTATGATAGTAACCAACAAGTTATAACATAGTAACCGAACAGTTACTACACAAATTTATACTACACAAATACATTGTAACCAAAACAACATACAAAAGTAACCAAAACACCACATTGAGTGAGCAATAATAGATTCCAAATCATAAGCAAACATTACCAACAAACATACTAAAGCAGTAATCAAACAGTTGTGTATATAATCTAGTGCTAAAAAAATATTAACAAGATGTAGTACATATCAGTTTAAATAGTAACCAAACAGTTATATGATAGTAACCAACCAGTTATATGACAGCAACCAACCAGTTATATGTTAGTAACCAACCAGTTATATGATAGTAACCAACCAGTTATAACATAGTAACCGAACAATTACTACACAAATTTATACTACATAAATACATTGTAACCAAAACAACATACAAAAGTAACCAAAACACCACATTGAGTGAACAATAATAGATTACAAATCATAAGCAAACCTTATCAACAAACATACTAAAGCAGTAACCAACTAGTTATAGCACAGTAACCAATATGTTTTTTAATGGTAACCCTACAACTATATGATAGTAACCGACTAATTATAAGATAGTAACCAAAACACCTTTTACTGGTAACCAAAAACATACTAACTGGGATATCCCAACAGTTATATGATCATAAAATAACAAAATTTAAATTGACAAACCTTTAAAATTCTTTCTGTTAAAATTATATTCTGGCCAAGCACTTGTCCTTCTGACTTAGCTACATCGACATCAAAAACATCATCTAAAACAACTTCAGAATGCTTGCTATCACTATGAATAACCAACCTATCCTCACTCTTACTGGATTTCTGACCTGCATTCTGCCCCTTCCCCTTACTATCCATAACAACCTTCTTCAACCCCTTAGCACCATCCCCCTCCGTGATTCTCTTCCTCTTTCCGTACTTCTTCATTTTATCAACCATTCTAAATAGCAAGTCCAACGATCAGATGACAACGATAACAAACAACGACAACAAATAACACACTGATACACGATCAACCGAGTGAGATGAAAGCAAAGACAACGAACAAAGATAGATGAAAGCAAGGAATACGAACAGAGAGAGATGAAAGCGAAACACACGAACACAGATGGAAGAAAGGAAGAGACCTAATGGCGGTTATCACGTCTTTCAAAAAAAAATCTATTTTAAATTAGACACTAATTTATCATACCAGTTATTAATGTTAATCCCTTAAATTAAGGACTTATAATTACATTAGTATTATAAATAAAATTAAAAAATGTAATATTTTTGTAAATATTTTATAGACATATGATTTTTGTAATTATTTTTAAAAAGGTACTAATATATGTAATTTTTCCATTACTTTTCAGGGACTACCAAGTTGGGCTCTAAAATAAATATTTGTTTGATGTTTGCAAAAGTGAATTCAAAGCGAAGGCCAGGCCCACCGACTGCGTAGGTGCAAAAACATTAGAATACAAATTATTCCTAATGCAGGGATCTCCTGTCCATAGGTGCAAGCTTGTGAATAATGGTGATTGTATGACGCGGGACCCTGGCTAATGGTGAATAATGGAGATTGTATGCCGTGGGCTTTAAAATAATTGTATTTAATCATTCGGCAGAGAATGGGTTATAGTAATTATTTAGTTACCTGTGCTAGTGCTTGAACTTAAAAAGCTTCTAATACACTCTTATGTAAATCTTTTGGCAATGGGCCTATTCCGGCATTATCAACTCATTTTATAAGCAATATCCCCCAAAATTATTAATTAAAGGACCTACAATTGGATTGGCAACGACCACGGAATCGAGCTTTTATCAATCTTCTACTTCAAACTGCACCACCGGAACTGGTTTGTCCGAAAAGGGAAAATTGACAGTCACTTGAGGGCCATCGTCATTATTGTCATGCAGGAGTCTTGCAAGATTGAACTCTGGAGATTGTTCAGGAAATTAAGCAAGACTCTAAGGCTCGAAATATTATGCACAATCGTCACTTCAAAGACGCAACTCACATGCAGGGGCAAAATGTGGACCCAAGTACAAATTAAGATTTTGTATTTAACCTAAATAATAAATGAACTAATACAGAAAAATCAAAAATAAATGAACGAGACTCGAGAGGAGCCCTCACGAGTCCCGAGGTAGAAGGCTTATGGAGGACAATTCATTTTGAGAATTAGTTGAGCAATTGAATAGGTGGCTAGAAGAATTGAACGATTTGGACATTACCCGGGTAAGCAGGGGTATTTCAGTATTTTTTTTTATTTATTACTAAGGGTATTTTTAAAATTTTTTCCTAGAGTCACATGCCAAGCACTTGACTTTAGCCAAAAGCTTTCTAAATAGCCCCCTCATTTCATGAGGAGGGGACTTTTTGATTCTGAGCCACTTGAAGAATTCTCTCTCCGAACACAAAGGAGTTTGAAGAATTCTTTGAACTTATGAGTGACTTTAAATCAAGTTTTGTCTTGGAACACTCGTGAATACACTTGGACCCCTGAGCTTAACTTGAATTTACTCGATATCCCCAAATACCTAACAAGGCTCTTGGATACCAGCAATTACGTTTGGATCCCGAGAGTTCTGCCACGTGTTTCTCGAGTAGTTGTTTACCGGTTCTTCTTCCCTCTCCAATCCGTTAATCGATTATGTATATTTTGCGGATTTCAAGCCTCTACCATTATTACGAACCCTAACCCTAACAAGGTGTGAGATTTCCTTGCCTATAATGACAAAGAGAATTTAAGGAATGTGACAAAATCTTCCTAAAATTGCAGTCATAAAGACAATCTACTATGAAGACTGTGAGCCCATGAAATGTTTACATTTGACCTAATAAATTGAATGAACTAAAATGAGCAAGTTTGAAATAAATGAATAACGAACTAATGAATAATGAACGAACGAACGAACAAATACCGAAAAAGACGAAAAAGGGATTAGGGGATTAGATCCCCTAGGGTTTGAACTCCTAGGTGGGCCCCTCCTTGATGCAAAATTCCCAATGGCAAATGCTGGAATTAAACTTGAATTATCGAAGCAAAACGAGGACAAAATGAGAAAACAAATCGAAAAATAGGCAAAACCCTAAAGATCTCCCCTTAGGTTTTGGTCCCTAAGGTTCGGCCCCCTAGGGTTCAGCGCCCTTAGGGGTTGGTCACTTAGGGTCTGTTTGATGTTTCGTCTTCCGAACTTTGTCCTGAATAGGTTTTAAGTGGTGCAATGAATTAATAATGAACCCGAAACTGAGAAAACTTGTGAAGACTTAAAAGTGATCTTTATTAACTTTTGTATGTCGAGATAATCTTTTCATAGAAAACAAGAATTATACGAAATGAATAAGGATCGTTCAAGAAAGCACAAAACGAATTGGAAAGGGAGCGGGTCCCCTAGGGTTCGGCCCCTTAGGGTTTGACCCCCTATGGTGGCCCCATTGGGGTGGTCCTTTCCCACTCCATGATGCATTTCTTCGACGGTAAAATTGATTTGTATAATTTTTCTGGACTTAATATTATTTAAAAGTATGATTTAAGTGGTGTTATCACGAGTCATGAGGCAGAAGGCTTATGGAGACAACTTATATTGAGAATCGGTTAAGGGATTGGATTTATGGCTAAAAGAATTGGATGATTTAGGAATTACCCGGATAACTAAGGGTATTTTAAGAATTTTTTTTGTCATTAAGGGTCTTTATGAAATTTCTCCTTCCTGACATGTGTCTGACACATGACCTAGATCCTATAAATACCCATTCACTTGACAAGTGAAGGGACTTTTTCGAGAACTTTGAGATCCTTTGCCACTTATGAGCTCTCTTTCGAAATACAGAAGAAGTTGGAAGGAATTACAGAACTTGTGAACAACTCTGAATCAATGGAATAAAGTGTTGGCATTGTCTATCTTGAATTCACTCAAAATCACATAACACTTTTCACGACTCTCGGACATTAGTAATTACGCCGGGACCTTGAGAGTTTCACGTGTTATTTTAGTAGTTACTCATCAGTTCTTCTCCCATCTCCAATCTTTCAACCGATTCTGTATCTTTTGCAGGTTTCTCTCCTTCATCATCACATTGAACCCTAACCCTTGCAAGATACGCGATTTTCATACCTACAAAGACCAAGGACTTAAAGCTTTTAGTGAGATATTTCATGGACCATACATTGTAGAAGAGAGTGGGAAAGGTGGTCTACAAAAATCCACAATATCTTTCATGTATCTCAAAATGAAATTGGGCGAGCATAAATTGGTGCAAACAGAGCTGCCATCATAAGCTATTTCTTTTTTTTCCTCCTCTTGTAGTTCTAAATCAAAAGGTTATCATGGACAAAGATCCAAAGTAAGGGGATCTATCTTGTTGGGAGGCACTTTCGAACCCATCTTTTCTTGGTCTTCGATATATATACAAAAATTTATAATTTGCATTATATATAAACTTCTATGTGGAAGATGACCACAATTCTGTTTTGGCCATTATTTTTGTCAAATTAAAAAATATGATGTAAAAAAGCTGGCTAGAAATTCAACAAAGATACTTAATGAATTATAAATATTTAGTTGGAAGATGAATATGAAAATTATGTTTTTTGATTGGTATTCTTCCACCGCTTAGGGCCTGTTCGGTGCCAACTTATAAGTTGGTCAACCCAACTTATAAGTTGGTTTTGCTAAAAAAGTGTTCGTTTGGAACTTATAAGTCTACTTATAAATTGACTTATAAGTCAGAAAAAATAAGTAAGTAAAACTTACTTATTTTTTTTGACTTATAAGTCATTTTTTAAGTTTTGGTCAAACCTATTGAAATATCCATTTTGCCCTCTTTTATTTTAACATGTTATTTCTTTTGAGGTTATTTTAGTAATCTTAACATTTTATTTTAACTTATAAGTTATTATTAGCCGAACACATCCACAACTATTACTTATAATTCCTGACTTATAAGTAAAAGTGATGCCGAACACTTTTATTTATAAATCTACTAAAATTTTAACTTATAAATCGACTAAAATTTTAACTTTAAGTAAAAAAAAAAGTCACTCCCGAACGGGCCCTTAGTTGGGCACACTGCTACTAATAAACCTAATATGGATTTAAGGTGATTGACGTTGGCTACCTCCTTTTTTCTCCCTATGCCCTGCCGCTCTTTGATTTTTAGTTTTGTTTTTATTTTGGCTAGTTAAATAATTTTAGAAGCATAAAAGACCTTTGGTTTTAGTTAAATTCTAAGATTTTAGAGGAATAATATAAAAGGGAGACTGTAGGATCAAAAAAGACCAGACAATAAAATTTGGTGTTATTATATTTTTACATAAATATAGATACATATTGGATTGTTTAAAATAAATAAAATAAAATTAGGAAGATATTTTAAATGTTTCAGTTATAGTTAAATTTTATGTCTACATCAAAAATCATAGACGCACGAAGACCTAAAAATCAAAAATTATTTTATTATATATTTATATAGATTACAATCATGTGTATTTTAAATCATGTGCACTGGAGCACGTAGCTATTCCCACTATTTTTTTTTTTATCGAAAGTTATTTTAGGGTCCAATCGTGTTTACTTATACGTATTTAAGGGTTTATGTCTAAAAAATATATAATTTAGGGGTTTATTTATAAAAAGGGTGAAATTTTGAGAGACTAAAATACCATCAGCTCTTTTTGAAATTTATCGACACAATTATAATGTCACATCCATCACTATAAAACTAATTTTTTAATAAATTTATCTAAGACTAAGTATGAAACAAAAATATCTCTTTAAAATTCATAAAATTTATAAAGAAAATTTTTGTATAGCACAGAGAGTAATAATTATGATTGAATTGTCTAAATTAATTAAACTCGTATTAATTTTAAAATTTTAAAATTTAGAAATCAACTTTAAGGAGTACAAAATGATCATTTTGTGAGATGAAAAAGGTAAAATTACGAAGTTGTATTTTTTAAATATGAAGGTTGGTACCCTATACAAACAGATTTAGATAAAAGTCCCTTGGGGCATGAGCCCCTGTGCCCCATTAAGGAAAATTTTAAATTTACTCATTAAAATTACTCGCTAGTTTTATTCGTAAAAAAGACAAAAATAATATGACCTCATTTTATTTGTATTTTATAAATGAGATAAAACTATATTCCTTTATTTTTTATGAAAATAAGAGTTATGAATAATTTTTTCGAATAAATATAAAAATACCCCATTATTAGCCGCCCCTGACAACATGTAAGTATACAAAAGAGATTTTGTCTTTTATAGTTAATTGACCCCCACTTAATTACATAAATTCTTTACACTCTGTTTCTGAATTTAAAAATTTTCTTTTATTGTGTTCGTGAGTTCTAATGAAAAGAAAAGAATAAAACAACTTTTACAAATTTACCCAATTACTCTTTTGCTTATTATTTTGAACTACTCAGCATTCTTTACTTAGACATTTGCCATAAAATTAGGGTTAAATTGATCAGTTGCTTGCTTGATGATCTTCTTCATAAGGGGATGTCTTATTCTTTAACTTCTCTATCCTTTCTTCCAATCGCCTCATTGGTCTATTCTCAGCAACAACATGTTTTTCTCCTCCGTCCCCAATTGAATTTAATAAGGCCGAAATACTACGGGTCTCTAATTGTGGAAACTAAGGTTAGAACTAGGCAAGACAACCGAATTACTTGCCATTCTCATCCGCAATTTATAATTTTGAAAGCAGAGTAAGTAACTGATAATCTTGTAGTTTGAGTGACTAACTACAGGGGGAAGGGTAAAATTAAAAAAAAAAACATATTTAGACGCAAAAAAATATAATGATAAATTTAAAATTATTATTTTAATTTATACTATTATTACTTAAAAATAAATTTTTTGTGTAGAGTAATATTTTTTTGCAATGACACTCTTTTCCGGAATGGATGGAGCATTTTTTTGGACTATTTCAAGTAAAAATATACATTTATCTTTTTGAACATAAAATGATAGTATGATATTTCTAATTTGTTACTGTTATTTTAACATTACTATTACTAAATTCTCACACTAATACTAAAGGATTCATTTGAAAAATAATATTCTTAAAAACAACTATGATTTTAGAACGGATGTAGTAATCAAATATTAAATATTATTAACCAGTTTTAAACGTTAATTGGATGGAAAGAGAAATCAAAAGTTTGAAAAGAAGCTATGAACGAAAATGCTAAGTATATAATTTCACGTTTGTATGGAAAACTGCTACTGAAATTCAAAATTTCCATTAACGAGCTCCTTCTTCAAGCTCATTTTATACATCATACCAACTTTAAGTACAAAAGTGCCACAAGACAAATTCAGTAAACCCAGTACTTAAATAACATCAAAACAAAAATTTCGTTCACTTTTTTGGCGAAGTACGCTTCACTTTTCTAGCAAAGTCCGGTCATGCCAATCTCAACAAAGTCCGGCCATGTCCAAGGTAAGTTTTCGGCAATGTCATTGCGGGTGAGTTCTAATGTTGTGTGAAACACATAAACAAACAACAAGATGCCGTAGCAAAAATATAAATTGAGAACATAAATTGTAATTAAAAATTTGTTATATTACAAATTGAGGATAATATGAGAATTATAAAAATATTACTTATCTCATTTTCTTTTCTGTCCAAATTATGCAACATTTTGGATGAAAAATTTTGACAGGAAAAATGATCAAGTTTTCTATCAATTTCTTTTCTTTTTCGTTTATTAAAAAACTAAGAAACACAAGAATTAGACAAAAAACTTAAGTTTTCCGTCAATTTCTTTTCTTTTCTGTTTATTTTAAAATTCAGAAACAGAGTGTTAGGGTCTTGGTGCATATTTTATACCGTATATAACTTTTATACTTTTAAATGTTTTTTTGATGAATAATTTCTTTTAAAAATATTGACATCCTTTGGGAAACAAATTGAGTAAAGAATCCGAAGAATTTTATTGTAACGTATATCAATATATAAAATTGGAGATAATTATAAGGTTAATTTATCATATTACATATCTAATTAAAAAAAATACCATTAATAGTTAATTACATAATTGGCAATAAAAAAGCTAATACATAAAATGGCAAGATGCATTATTTCCCTTGAGTAAATATTTAAGAGCAACAATTTATGAACAAGTCATAATAAAATTATGGTAAACGATTTTGTGATTCAAAAGGCCGATAAATTTTATGCGAAAGTGGAATATGTTAGAATGTTAAAATAGCTGGAATAGTTAGATACATTTAAATAAAATAATATTTAATTTTTTAAATATAACTATTAGATTATGATTTTGTCTTCAATGAATAAGTTTTAAAAAAGTTTTAAATTAGTTGAACGGGATGCAGTATTAATATTTTTATTTTTAGTATAATTATTTCTAACCTAATACCATCCGAATCCGTCTGTCAACCTTATCACAACGTTAAACTTTGAATTTATTTAGGTTACGTTTATTTGTAAATTTTTTATTTAGAATTGAATTATTTGTATTAATTTAACATTATTTTAAACTATTTTATTTCATGATAATGTATTAATAGTCTTTTAAATAGTCCTATGGACTATTTTTTTTTTATCATTCTTAAGGTTATTTACAAGAGATTATATAATCCCATGATAAATTTGAGATTAATACTCCCACTCATTTTAAGTTATTAAATGACTTTATGAGACTAATAGTATAATTATTTCTAACCTAATACCATATGAATCCGTCTGTCAACCTTATCACAACATTAAACTTTGAATTTATTTAGGTTATGTTTATTTGTAAAAATTTTGTTTGAGATTGAATTATTTGTATTAATTTAACATTATTTTGAACTATTTTATTTCATGATAAGGAATTAATAGTCTTTTAAATAGTCCTATGGACTATTTTTTTTTTTTTTTTTTTTTTTTTATCATTCTTAAGGTTATTTACAAGAGATTATATAATCTCATGATAAATTTGAGATTAATATTCTCATTCATTTTAAGTTATTAAATGACTTTATGAGACTAATAGTTTAACATTAAAGAATTAATAATTTCTCGTACTGAGATAAAATAGTCCGAAATAGTGTTAAATTAATACAAATAATTCAATTCCAAATATATTTTTACAAATAAACATAGTCTTAGAGTTTCATTGTCAACTTTTAAATATACATCTAGGGCTTTCTTTGTTTTGGATTGGATTTGTTTTAAGGCATTTAAGAATTTGTAATAATAGAAAATCTCTCATCAATACTTGAATATAATAAGACGTTCGAGGATCTTATCCCCAATCATTCAATATCGAATTATTTGAAGGAATCTAAAGAGAAGGAGTTTGGAGTATGGTCAGTGAAAAAACCCTTTTTTATAGTGACATTTGATGGGAGTTGTTCTAACAACATGATATTTTTAGAAATTTGATATTTTTATTAGTTAATTTGATATTTTTATAAGTGAATTTTATTTAATTTTATAAAAATATTAAATTAACTTGTGAAAATATTAATTTTATATAAAATTGATATTTTTACAAACTAATTTGATAGTTTCATAAATAAGTTTTATTTAATTTTATAAAAATATCAAATTAAATTATGAAAATACTAAATTAAATTATGAAAAGACGTTCGAGGATCTTATTGAATTGTTTTGTTAATACGTTCAATGTATGTCATATATTCATATTAAATTCTTTGTATCACATGAATTTATCATTTTTAAGTATCTACGTGCATGTATATGCAACAATTTTTAGTAATTTTTAGCAAAAGACAAAAAAATTATTTTATTTTTGTAACAAACAAAATCTAAAAAGACATGGATTTTGACCGAGTACACTCGTTACATAGTAAGAATACATCCTTACAAAACTTTTTAGTACAACTTTAACACATGAACATTGCTCCTGAGATACCCTAGGCCAAAATAAAAATAAAAATAAAAATAAAAAATTAGTTTGGATAACATTTTAACTTGATGAGATTTCTACCTAACTAGGCTTTAATTTTTGATAATGCTGCACTTTTTCATATCATGGAACTTACATTTGAAAAATGCTATGAATAATGACTCATAACAATAATTCATACAATGATTTTTGTAAAAATAATAAGACTCATTATGTAAAAGTGGTGGATTCTACTATTTTTATAAAGATCATTGTATGAATTATTGTTATGATCATTACTCATAGCAAAACTCCTTACCTTTACATGCTAATGTTACATTTGGATTGAAAAAATAAAAGTAAAAATGTAATAACTCATTTCTATAGAATGAAAAAAAAAATGTGATTGCTTATTCTATTGGAATAGGATGGACCATTTTTATCCTTCCTAAATTTATGAATTTTATTCATTAAAAGAAGATATGAAATGACTCATTCTAATTAGAATGGAACAAATCATTTCAATTTCTATTCTATTCTTTTTTTTATTTTATTTTTTCATCCAGTTTATTTCTTCGATCAAAATATAACATAATTGACATCAAATTTGAAGCAATTATCTTACTTACATGCTAATTGTTTCGTAAAGAGCAAGTTTGTGTATTACATGGGAATTTGAAAATTTCCTTGGACTAGTGGAGTTTCTCATGTTGTTATTATTACATGTAGTATATACATATATAAATGATAAGAACTAAAATAATGAGAAGAAAATATGCAAGTTATATGTATGAAGACAGTAATATTTGGCTTATGTTATTACATTTATGTGTTTGCTTATTTAGATTTAATAATGACAAAATAATGACAAAACAACTAAAGAAAAAGAAATAAATAAATGCAATAGTATGAACATTTGTTTTTGTGCAGTCCTTAATAGAACAATTATTGTAAAAGGACTTAAGGATAAAAAATATTATGTTGATTCGAATTAAAAAGATAGATTATGTTTGGATCAAATTTGTTAATTTGATCCAAAAGACAACCTCTATATAGTCCTTAAAAGAATAATATTGTTATGAGCCCATGAATAAAATTAGAGTTCACATTGATTGACCTAAAATAAACGAATAACGAACAAACAGACAACTAACTAATGAAAACCGAAAAAGACAAAACGAATCCCCATAGGGTTCGGCCCCTTAGGGGTGGATCACTTAGGGGTTGTTTAATGTTTTGTTTTCCGAATTTTATCCTAGACAAGATTTAAGAGGTGCAAAGAATAAATAATAAATCCAAAATTGAGAAGACTTGTGAAGGTTTAAAAGAGATCTTTCCTAACTCATATATTACAAGATAAACTTATCATAGAAACAAGAATCAAGAGAAACGGATAAAGAACCGATCAAAAAGTCATGAAATAAGCAAAATGCGTCGGATTGGAAGCAGGCCCCCTAGGGTTCGCCCCTAGGGTGGGCCCCCTTGGGGGTAGTCTTTTCCCACACCATGATGCGTTTCTTTGATAAGAAAATTGATTTTATTCGATCTTTCTAGACTTAATATTATGCTACCTTAAAAGTATAATTTAAGAGGTGTTGTCATGAGTTCCGAGACTGAAGGCTCATGAGAACAACTTGTGGTTGGGAATCAGTTGAGGGATTAGATTGGTGGCTAGAAGAATTGGATGATTTGGGCACTACTTGGGTAACTCGGGATGTTTTCGAAAATTTTCTATCATTAAGGGTATTTCTGGAATTTTCTCTTTTGGCACATGACCCAGAGCCTATAAATACCCCTTCATTTGATAAGTGAAAGGACTTTTGGATACTTAGAGAACTTTGGCCATCTAAAAGTTCTCTCTCTCGCACAACAAGGAATAAGTTGGAAGGAATTAGGAACTTGTGATCGACTCTGAATCGAGTAAACGAAAGTGTTGGCGTTACCTATCTTGAATTCACTCAAAACACTTGTCACGTCTCTCAGACACCAGTGGTTACGCCATGATCCTGAGAGTTCTTCCACGTGTTACTCTGGTAGTTGCTTACCGATTTTTCTCCCCTCTCCAATTTTTCAACCGATTTTGTATCTTTTGTGGGTTTCTCGCTTCCACCATAACTACTACCCCTAACCTTAGAAAGGTATGCAATTTTTGTGCATACATTATTTTGGCCACTTCGCTGGGGAGGTGAAAATTGTGAAGGGTATGCCCATGACTCGTAGTGGGATAACTACAAGAAGAGTTTTGCAGACAGAAAGTATTACTTCACCGGAGTTATGGAGAGACGGGTGGATCTTGATCAACAGATTGTTGAGGAAGCATCATATAGTAATTTTGCTTCTCCGATGGCTGAGCAAAGATAGGCTGCCAACGCATAAGGAAGTGGCGTAAGGCTAAATGAGGAGGCTGCCAGAGAACAGACAGTGATAATGAATGGGCAAATGGAAATGTTAAGGGTATTGAAGGAGGCGCGATAAGGACAGGAGATGATGATGAACATGATGTTCGACATACAAAGACAACAAAAGGAGATGACCAATTTTCGATAACAAATGATGCAAATCCCTGCCTTCAAAGCTATACTTCCAGGAAGTTCACATCAGTATCAGTAGGTGGAGAAAGATGGTAGCAATAAGAACCACCATAATGTGACCCCCGTGACAGAAGCCCAACCGATACCTGTGATAAACCTTGAAGCATAAAATAGTGGCGAAGAAGTGCAAAAAAGGGTAGAAGTAAGTCCCACACAACAATCCATTGTACCAATCAACCCACAATCATTCATACAGCTACATATGTCTACTGTTCCACCCATACCTTTTGTTCTGAACCCATATCCAGTTTTACAAGATGCAAGTGTGCATCAACCTTTTTCTACACCACAGATGAATCAATATACGACCACGTCCCAAAAGGCACTAGGGACGAGTCAATATGTGACAAAGGAAGATATGTTGGATCTGATTAATCAGATGAAGAGGCAGACATTCAGACCTACAGAGTTAGATTTTAGCCCACCGTATCCAGTGTACATGAGAAAGTAGTCGTATCTTGTGAGGTACATCAAACATCCCCCATAATTCCCCAAGTACAATGGAGGAAAAGGAAATACAAAGGACCATATTACACGATTCGTGGAGTCGGATGTCCCCATGGTTGGGAATCGATAAAGTAAGCAATCACAATCTTTTGCTGAGGGATTTCAATAAAATGCTTACTGATGGTGCATTCAGTTGGTATTACAATTTGGATAAGGGGTCTATCAAATATTGGGATGATATGAAGCTTTAGTTCTTCAAGAAGTTATTTTATGTTCATAAACAGGTGACAATTGCGGAACTGATGAGGATTCAGCAGAAATAGAATGAAGAGTTGTCAGATTATGTTGATAGATTTCGGGCTCAAGCGTAGAAGTGTATGGAGCCAATTAAAGAAAAGAACCTAGTAAGTATATGCAGTAATGGTGTACTAGATACCTTCAAGCCCCACCTGATCACCAAAGCTTGTGATTCACTTGCAATGCTGTCTATGTTCGTATAAAACATTGAAGGAATTGTTACAGCGTCAGCGAACCATCCAACTGCTACATGGAATGGAAAGCGAATGGCAACTGTGGCTTTGGCAGATTCTCAGTCAAAGCCACAAGGGATAAGAAGGAGAAGATAGATTAGAATGATGGAAGAAAAGACAAACCGGGAGACAAGTATTTGGGTTTACTTGTTCTAGGAGTAATTACTTGCAGTGAGAAGACATTTAGAAGTATATATGAATAGTGGATAGAACATGGGGTAGTCAAGCCACCAAAAGCTAGATTTCTAATAACAGAAGAGATGAAGAAAATTTTAAATTTTTGTGTCTACCATACATATGTAGGGCACTCTACCATGGATTGTTACAATTTGAGAATAATTTACCATGAAAAACTAGCAGCGGGGGAGATTGAGTTGGGTCAAGGAAGTAATGTACATGATAAGCCTCTACCCAACCATAAAGGCAAAGAGACATGTAACACTGTTATTCATGTCGAAACATCAGGAGCTAGAGAAGTTACAATGACAGAAAGTGGGGGAGTACTAGAAGAGATGGAGGTTCCTGAGCCAGGGATACAAATGACGGTGTTAATGAATGGAGTAAAGTTTAGAAACTTCTTTGATCAAACTGGGTTGTCCAAGGAGGTAAGGATTGAGGCAACCAAGGCATTAATCAAAGTTGCATAGACACAAGAGACATATATGGTAGTGAACAAGAGTTTTGGCAGAACATTAGAGCAAGAAGAGGGTAAAATTTTCTTTTCCAAGGCAGATAGGGAAGTAAAATATCCGTATAATAGACCATTGTATGTGACGACAGTTATTAACGGCATGGAAGTAAGAAGGGCGTTCATTGACAATAGGGCTTTTGTGAACATCATGCCCTATAGTGTTTTCAAGTCATTGAGATTGTTAGAAAAAAAGCTCATCAAAGAGAAAACAAGCATCACAGGGTTCGCAAACCAGTGTACTAGGACCATTGGCTATATAAGGGTGGACATGCAGGTAGGGAAGAAAAGGCGACCCGTGATGTTCCATTTGGTGGAGATAGATGCTGCTTACCATGTGTTGTTAGGAAGGGCATGGCAGAATGATTATGGGGTTGTGCTGTATGTATTTCATCAATATATAAAGGCTATATGGAAAGGGGAAAAAGTTCGAGTACCGGCAACAAAAAGCCCCTTTACACCAGAGGAGGCACACATTATTGAGGCGACTTTCTTTGATGATGTTGACGAGGAAGGAGAAAATAATATTGCTAAACCTGACTCCATGAAGTTAACTAGTTGGGAAGATGTACAAGAAGATAAATTCGTGACCGAAAAGAAAGAAAATAAGAAGATGAATACAGAACGGGGTGAGAGCTCTAAGGGGAAGTAGAGCTCCAAGGGGAAGCAACCAATAGTGGTAGACTTGGAGAAGGAAAGAAAAGAGTAAAGGAAGAAGGAATTAAGTCCCGATGATGTTAGAAATATAATTAACGCCAAGCGAGAAGAGAGTGAAAATCAAAAGCTGACAGGGACCAAGAGGAATGATGAGAAAAATGCAAGCTGGAAAAGGGTTATAAGACCTAATGGGAAAGTTGTGTTTCACTTATGATGGGGCGAGGAGGATGAGTCTGAGGGTACACTCAGGCCCGAGGACTCAAGAGGAGTCCCCCACTCCAACAGCAGTGAGAAAGAGGAATTAGTACAACAAAAGGTAGAGACAGCTCCAGAATGCTTCGAAGATCGACTTAGGCCCTAATAGAATGAATTGGAAGAAGTCAACCTATCAATAGAGGAAGGGATGTCGAGGTTGATCCATGTTAATAAGGAATTGGATGCTGATCAGAAAAAAGAACTTATTGATGCGAGAATACATAGATGTTTTTGCATGGCATTATGATGAGATGCCCAGGATTGATGCATAATTAGTAAAGCATGAATTGAACATAAGTCTAGGAGTAAAACCAGTAAAGCAGGCACTTCGAAATTATGCCCCTGAAGTAGAAACACGGATTGAGGAGGAAATCAAAAAATTATTGGATGTGGGATTCATTAAACTAATACAACACCTAGTTTAGTTGTCTAGCATTGTACCGGTGAACAAGTCTAATAGGCAATTACATATATATGTGGATTTCAAGGATCTGAACAAGGGGCATCTGAAAGATAAGTACCCGTTATCCAACATAGATACCTTGGTGGATGCGACTGCAAATCATGAAATGATGTCATTCATGGATGGGTTTGTAGGGTAGAATCAAATAAAGATGTCGGTAGATGACACCGAGATGATAGCTTTTGGAACATATTTTGGGAATTTCTATTATGTTGTAATGCCATTTGGGTTGAAGAATGTCGGGGTAACTTACCAACAAGTGATGCATGCTATCTTTCATGATATGATTTATCACATTGTGGAGGATTATGTGGATGATGTAGTGGTAAAGTCAAAGAAAGAAACAACTCATGTGGAGGACTATAGAAAGGTGTTTGAACGGTGTCAAAAGTATAAGTTAAAAATGAACCCAAAAAAGTGTGCATTTGGAATGACAGCGGGGAAGTTTTTGGATTTTCTCGTGCATAATAGAGGCTTGGAGGTTGATCCCGGCAAGGCCAAAGCGATCACAAAGATGCCCCGGCCAAAAATACAAAAAATAGTTGAAGAGCTTTTTAGGAAATGTTTCTTACTTGAGGAGGTTTATGCTAGCATTAGCATAAATGACAGAGCCTCTTGGGAAGCTACTGAAAGGAAAAGCAGAATAAGAATGGGAGCAAGAACAACATCGGGCCTTTGAAAAAGTGAAAGAGATACTAGCCTCGCCATGGTAATATCGAAAAGGGGAATCCTACTACAATTATACATCATGTAAACGGCAAAATCCATAAGCGGAGTGATTACAAAAGAAATGGACATGGAGGAGAAGCCTGTGTACTACATCAGCAGAATAGATTGAGGACCGGAGACCCGATATTCATAATTGGAGCGATATTATTTGGCGTTAGTGTTTATTGCACATAATATGAGACACTACTTTTTGGGGCATGAAGTTCAACTTATGACTAAAACTAATCCAATTAAATACTTACTGACTAGACCTGCACTAGTAGGGAGGCCTGCACGGTGGATGATAACTCTCTTCGAATATGACATCAAGTGTGTGATGCCGAAAGAAATTAGATATCAAGCTTTGGTAGATTTTCTTGCTCAGTTCCCATACGAAAAGTTTGAACCCCCAACTGAAGATCTCCCAGGAGAAGAGGTAGAGTTACTTGAAGCAGAGAATGAAGATTCAAAGTGGAACTGAGCATTTAACGGGTCATCGACTGAAGGAAAAGGAGGAGTATGAGTGGTTTTTACTCCTAGGAAAGGAAAAAATGTAGCACTTTTTTACAAGTTAGATTTTCCATGCACAAACAATGAAGTAGAGTATGATGTGTTTATACTAGGTTTAATAGCGGCTCAAGAACTAGGAGTGAAGCATCTCAAAGTAAGGGTTGATTCTAAATTGATAGTGTAACAAGTACGGGGGTAATTCGCAGTTAAAGAACTAATCTTGGCACCTTATAAAATTGTGGCGCAAAAAGTTATGGAGGCCTTCAGGAAGGTGGTGATCGAGTATGTGCCAAGGGAACAAAACAAGCAGCCTGATGCCTTAACAATAGTAGAATCTCGAGTATATGTCATCGGAGAGGACATGGATGTGAAAGTGATAAAAAAAACTCTTCCAACCACGGTATTGGAGTCATTATCCAAAGAGTTAACAGATGATTAGAGGTACCCAATTTCCCACCAATTACAAATGAAAGGGGGGACAATACTATGGATAGAACTTTAAAAGTATAGAATCATCAAATGGATACTTTATCATCGGGAAACAGATGGAGTTTTGGCGAAGTTCTTAGGGAGGAATGAATAGAAGAAGGTATTGCATCAGATAAATGAAGATAGTTGCGGGTTGGCAGACATTGGGTTGTATCGGCGGTTGCAGCGACAAATGTATTATTGGTTCGAAATGAAGAAAGAGGCGGAAGAATTGCAACGACGATGTCTTTCGTGCCAAGAATACCCTAGGGAAGAGGAGTGCGCCTTCATAAATGACATAGAGGATTGGCGGGTTCAGTATGTGGAGTTCTTACTGTTGGTTTGTAAAAATTCATAGACATACAATCAAATTGCATAAAATAGTGAAAGCATGACAAAATCAAATTTAAAATTTTACGAACTATTATCCAAGATCGACCTTTATGTGCAACTATTAATTAATAAAAAGAAGTTAGAGAATTATACCTTCTATGATTCAAAGTTTCAACGGGTACAAGTTCAACCCCAAATCCTTCGCGTTCTCCTTGAATTTCACCGATTGGATTCCAATGATCAACGTTAGCCATCCAAGTGTTTGGCCTCTAGAGGTGATCTACCAAGGAATAAGAATAATAATTAAAGAAGTAGGAGATGACAAACCCTAATTTTCTCTCTCTTGAGAATATATGAGTATTCTCCCAAAATTTGTGGAAGTGAATGTGTTTAACCCCAATCCATAATAAGACTGCTCTTATTTGTAGATTTAGTAAACCCTCATAATACATTTAGGAATAGGGTTTTTAATTAAATACTTAATCTAATTAGAAACTTAATTAATTTAATATAATAATTATAATTCTTAAACCATTTAAAAACTTAATTATCAATTATGAGAATACTTTTATTAATTAATTCTTAAACCATTCAAGAATTAAATAATAATGATAATAGTAATAATAATAATATGACCCCTCTTATTAATTTATAATTAGTACTTTCAAAATACTAAATACTAAATATTAAGTTATTTAATTTATTCTATCTCTATAGTATAAATTAAATATACATAATTTATTATTATAATTATGTCATTTACTTCTTAAATAATTATTTTCCTTTTGTGGTGTGACCCTTTAGGTTCTCTATGTTAAACTAGTTATAGAATAAATTAAGTAGAACTATTCTAATCTTATTTATATAAATAAATTAAACTATTTAATTTCTTTAAATAAATAATATTTATTTCATAATAAGGGTAAGCCCCCTTAGCGATTAACGACTTTCTAGATAATATAGATTTCAACATTTAACATAAAAGAACCTATTCAGTGAATAGTTATCGTGCAATTCAATCTTTCTACCTCACAACGTCCCAATCAAATATAAGATATGGTATAACTACCAAGTCTTATTTTATTTGATTATATGCATTTCGATGCTCAAATGAATAACTCTAATTAATGTAAATTAGAAAACTACTTTCTAATTTCCATTCTGCCTTGGCCAAGGACTACTGAGTTATCATTTATCGAATCACATAAGACATTCTTTTCTTTTACTAGAAGTGATAGATTCTTTGTTGATCATTTACCTATTTTCATGTATGACTTATTATATTTGATCACACCCTTTGATACACCCTAAAGGTTTTAAGGAATATGTCAAAATACCATTCATTATACACAAGATACTATGATGATCTCAAGTTCAATGATTACTTGTACTACTATCACAAAAGGAACTCCTATTGATAGGCAAGTAAGACTCTATTAGGTGTTCCTTGAGTGAGTCACGCTCAGTGAACTTATTATCTAATAAGCACATACATACTTGCTTTAGTGTCTATACGCAAATGATTACAAGATCAATCATCCTCTTCATAAGAGCAAGTATAGTGTGTACTAATCTATCCATATTCACTAATCCCCATTTTAGTGATTCCACGATTAGGAACAATTTTAGTTTTGAGCTATCTTGAATTTAGATCTCATTAGCATGATCATCATCATGATTTTAAAAGCATTGCTCAACAACTATGGGTTTATCACAATTAATATCATCTATTAAATATGGATAAAGAAAATGTCATTGTATAAATAAACTCATATTAATAAATGAATAAGATTACAAAGTACATGCTACATCATATCAAATATGATTGGCTTGTTTGCATATTACTTTCAATATCTCAGTTGCACAAAAGTCAATCGCTATGGTATCTAATACCCATCTTCTTTAAGTGACGATCAAATTGCTTTTGAGTGAAAACTTTAGTAAATGGATTTACTATGCTGTCAAGATAGTCGACACGCTCTAAGGTGACATCTCCTCTTTTAATGATTTTTCTAATCAAATGAAATCGCCGCAACACGTGTTTGGATTTCTGATGAGACCTGGGTTCCTTGGCTTGTGCAACAGCTCCCGTGTTGTCACAAAATAAATGTATTGGTCCTTGAATGCTAGGAACCACTCCAAGTTCTGTAATGAACTTCTTCATCCAAACAACCTCATTTGCAGCTTCACTTGCAGCTATGTACTCTACCTCTGTCACTGAATCAACACCTGTTTACTATTTGAAACTTTTTCAACTTACTGCGCCACCGTTTAGGGTAAACACATAACCCGAAATGAATTTACTATCATCTCGGTCAGTTTGAAAACTTGAGTCAGTATAGCCCTCTAGTTTCAAATCAGACCCACCGTAGATAAGAAATGTATCTTTAGTTCTTTTAAAGTACTTTAGGATTTTTTTCACTACCTTCCAGTATTCTTCTCCAGGATTAAACTGATATCTACTTGTTACACTAAGTGCATGAGTAACATCAGGTCTTATACATATTATTCCATACATGATAGATCCTATTGCTAAGGCATAAGGAATCTTACTCATACGGTCTCTCTGTTCATGTATCTTTGGGGCCTGCTTCTTTGAGAGATGTATTCCAGGACCCATTGGCATGAGCCCTTTCTGAGAATCTTCCATGCTAAACTTCTTTATCATTGAATCAATGTACGTTACTTGGGACAAGCAAATTATCCTTGTAGATCTATCTCTATAGATCTTTATCCTCAAAATATAAGATGCTTCTCCCAAGTCGTTCATGGAGAAGTGTTTAGATAACCAAATATTTATCGATTGTTACATTGGAACATTATTCCCTATTAGTAATATATCATTAACATATAATACTAGGAATGTGACAGCGCTCCCACATGGTTCATCATCATTTTTGATAAAATCAAATTCTTTGATTGTCTCATCAAAACGGATGTTCCATTTTTGAGAAGCTTGCTTTAATCCATAGATGGATTGTTGTAGCTTATAGACTTGATTTGTTCCAACATTTGAAATAAATCTCTCTGACTGTATCATATATACATCCTCTTCTAGTTTTCCATTGAGGAAGGCTGTTTTCACGTCCATTTGCTAGATCTCATTGTCATTATAAGCTGCAATTGCAAGCAAAATCCGAATGGACTTGAGCATTGCTACTGGTGATAAGGTTTCATCATAGTCAACACCTTGTCTTTGTCTAAAACTTTTTGCAACCAGTCGGGCCTTATAGGTCTCTACCTTACTGTCTTCTCCAGTCTTTCTCTTAAAGACTCATTTGCACCCAATAGGCTTAATGCCCTCAGGTGGAGTAACCAAAGTCCATACTTGGTTCTCATACATGGAGTCCATCTCGAATTTCATGGCTACTAGTCATTTCTCTGAGTCTTTACTATTCATTGCCTCTTTGTAAGTCCATGGATCATCATTATCTATGATGCGTACCTCATCATCATCTTCTATGATGAATCCATAGCTTTTAGATATCTTCGGTACTTTTTCCGATTTATGAATAGGTTGTGGTATATTGAGTTGTGTTACTTGATTAGGTACCTCACTTTAACCTATAGTGTTTTGTGATCCTTGAACTTCTTCAAGATGTATTTTGCTCACACTGACGTCTTCAAGGATAAAATCCTTTTCTAAGAAGAAATCATGTTTTGCAACAAATACCTTTTGATCAGTTAGATGATAGAAATAATATCCTAAACTTTCTTTATGATATCCCACAAATTTGCACTTGTCGGATCGTGTCTCTAGCTTATCATTCTCAAACTTTTTGACATAAGCTAGACAACCCCAAATCTTAACATGCTTAAGACTTGATTTTCTCCCTATCCATAACTCATATGGAGTCTTTGGGATGGATTTAGAAGGTATTTTTAAAGTAGATATGCAGCCGTTTCTAGGGCATAACCCTAGAAGGAAATTGGAAGATCGGTAAAACTCATCATGGAACGAACCATGTCCAATAATGTTTAATTTCTCATTTCAAATACACCATTCAATTGTGGTGTGCCCAGTGGAGTCCATTATGAAATTATACCATTTTCTTTGAGGTAATTGACAAACTCATTGCTTAAGTATTCACCACCTCGACCCGATCGAAGAATCTTAATACTCTTACAAATTTATTTATCTACTTCACTTCTGAATTCTTTGAATTTCATTAAATACACGTATCCAAATCTTAAATAATCATCAGTGAAAGTAATAAAATATGAATACCCTCTTCGTAAATGCGTTGTCATAGGTCCATATACATATGTGTGTACCAACTCTAACAACTCTGTAACTCTTTTCCTTTTTCACTAAAAGGAGATTTTGTCATTTTACCCTTGAGATAAGATTCACAAGTTGGATATGATTCATAATCAGATAACTCTAAAATTCCATCTTTATGCAACTTGTTTAATCTAGTTTCATTAATATGACCGAGTCTATAGTTTCACATAAAAGTATAATTTACATTATCTCTTTTTCTTTTCTTAGTTTGTTCAATTTGTAATATATTTTCGTGAAAGTCAAGTAAGTAAAGTCCATTCAGTAAATTGTCAATACCATATAAAACATTATTTTTATAAATAGAACAACTGTTGTTCTTTATTATAATTTTAATACCATCCTTATCCAACATAAGAATAGAAATAATGTTTCTAATAAGTACTGGAACATAATAACAATTATTTAAACTAATGGACTTGCCCGTAGGCAATACTAAATAATAAGTTCCTACAACTAATGCAGCAACCTTTTCTCCATTTCCCACGCGTAGGATGATTTCATCTTTGTTTAGCTTTCTACTTTTGCTTAGTCCCTGCATAGTATTACATACGTGAGAACCACAGCCGATATCTAATACTCAAGTAAAACTTTGACTTATAGAAAGATTTATTTCAATCATGAACATACCTTGATCTACGGTTGAAGCTTCTCCATACTTCTTCTGCTTTAAACTTGCAATATACTCTTTGCAGTTTCTTTCTAGTGACCCGACTTATTGCAATAGAAGCACATTCTTTTGCTATCTGGATCTGCCTTTTTATTATCCTTTTATTTACCTTTACCTTTATCCTTCTTAGATTTCTTCTTTTGAGAGGTTCCCTTGGGCCTCTTCTTTTCTTGGAAGAATCATCTACCAAGAAGACTTTGTTATGTTCAGATGAGAAGTGACCCTCTGTAGTTTTCAACATGTTTAGTAACTCAGGCAAGCTAACGTCCAACTTATTCATGTGAAAATTCATAACAAATTATGAGAAGGTGTCCAAGAGTGACTGCAAGATCAAATCTTGACTCAACTCCCCATCCATCATGAACCCTAATTGTCCAAGTTGTTCAATCAGATTTATCACCTTTAGGACACGAGTCTCAACGGTAGTGCCCTCGGTCATCCGAAATTGGAAGAGCTCCTTAGATATCTAATATCTAGTAGTCCTACTTTGCTCACCATAGAGTTATTTAAGGTGTAGCAGTATAGTAGCAGCATCCATCTTTTTGTGTTGATGCTGAATCTCGTTAGTCATGGATGCGAGCATGATGCATTGAGCTATAAGTGCATCATTTTGCCACTTCTTAAAAGTAGCAACTTCTTCCTCAGAGGTATTTACTGCAACGGTTGTAGGGAAAGACGAATTTAATACATAGAATTTTTTTTTAGCAATGAGAACAATTCTCAAATTTCTTAACCAGACCGTGTAATTCGGTTCGATCAGTTTGCTAGCATCAAGTATGCTACGCAGTGATAGTGAGTTTGACATTTGTAAAATTCTGCATGTAAAAAATAGACAACATTTTAGCATAAATTTATTTTATTAATTACTAAAATAAATTAGATTTTTATTTAAATTGGTATCTCTCACTATTTTTCATCAAACTATATTACCCTTTATGTATAGTTCGACAAATCTAATTAAAGATTTGCTAGTGCGATAAGGATCCTATCGACATAAGTATAGCCCTGTGTGTACACAACAAACTATAGTTTGTTCGATAGGTAGACAACTCATTGTCAATTACATCAACATGTAACTCATTGCATTTTTCCTCTTAGATTATTATGATTATGTGTGTGCACATCCAAATCAAAATTATCTAAGTTAAGTCAAACTTAGTTATTCTATATAAGTGAAGAGAAAAATAATGTCCTTGTGTGTGCACAACAAAACAGTAATGTTCAATTCCATTATAAGCATCCAATGTGATAGAACAACATCTCAAATAATCGATATAAGTCTTGTGTGTACACAACAAACTTATATTGAGTATTTGATACTCTATCGTTTTATCATGTTAGAAGGCGATGTTCGATATTCCAAATATCTTTGAACGTTACAACGTAATATAATTTACCTTGAGGGGTTTGTTATTAATTGTCTCATCTTGTTTAGTGCATGCACACATATATTTAATATGCGTTATGCACACATATAAAATACGCGTTATATTATTTAATATGCGAAACGTGTTTGGATAATATATAATATATATATAATTAGCATACACATATAGAATATTATATTCTACTTGGATTGATTATGGACTTTTATTCTAATTTGGTTCACTAGGAACCATCAAGTGAACCGAAAGGTCAAACCTAAGGTACAAGAATAAATTAAATTAAATGTAACTATTACATTTAAATTCGGGCTCCATTACAAACGGGTCTTCATGCGCTCCTTGCTTCTTTGCTCCAATTCTTCAAAATAATTATAACTAATCATATTATAAAACTATTTACAATAAATAAAAATCTTGATCAACAGTCAAGAGAAAATACATAAAAGGGATATAGAATTTATATTAGAAAAATTAGAAAAGGCGAGGTAAGCAGACTCCATTTATAAAATTCATTTATTCATGTATTTAATTAAAATTAAATTCAATCATATTGGTCAATAGTTCATAATCAATTTCATTTATTATCATATATATCAACATATATATTAATAAATAATATTCATCTCATGAATTAAATAAATCATTCTATATATGTATTAGTATTATTTAATGAGTAATTAAAGTTGCATGAAATCTAATTTCATGTTTAAAATAAATTTTTTATTTTAATTATAAAATTATTTAAAATAAATTATTTATTTTTTTATTATTTTAAAATTACCCAAAATAAACTCTTTTTATTTTAAAATTTTAAAATTTTAAAATTTGCACAAAATTACTAAACTATTTGGCAAATAAATATATATTATAAATATATCATATATATTTATAATATATATTACTAACCGTGTACTATATATATATATTACACTGTACTATAGATATATTACCGTGTACAATATATATATTTCGTACAAAAACCGAAGTGCAACATAGTTTTAACATATATATATATATATTAGTCTCCTTCTCCAGCGAACCTTAAAAAGCGAACCAAAGACGAACCGTCGTCTTTGGTATCTATGGCGACGGTTCGACCCGTCGCCATAGCCATGCACTCTATGACGACGGGTCGAACCGTCGCCATAGATACCAAAGACGACGGTTCGTCTTTAGTTCGCTTTTGAAAATTTTCCTATATATATATATAGTCCAAATAACCGAAAAGTGGCTTGTATATATATATATATATACTCCATGACCGACCGCGACAGCTTGCGTAAAGTGACACAAAATTTGGGACAACCTTTTACAAACCGTGGCTAGCCCAAAACAGTAGGTGCACTATATATATATATATATATATATATATATATATGGAAAATGATTTATAGTAAGCGTTTGCTATGGATATTGTAACGCCCCCAAATCCGGGTTCCTTGAACCCTAGACTTGGTACGTCACGATACATCATCTTCATACATGTTCTATAACTAATGCGGAATATATAAACATAATTTGTTTATTCTACAACATTTCCCAAGGTTTCTAACCTTAACTTACAGATATACCTTTAGATTCATAAAAAGGTTTACAAAATTACTTACATCATATACCAATTTAGTTATAATGCATAACACTATAATCTTGTCTTTTGCTTCTGTCTCCGTCTCTCATCGGACATTCGTATTATTCTGAAATTTGTTATCATGATATAGCAAGAGTGAGCAACGACTTTGCTCAGCAAGTTTAAATACAATAACGATATATCATGATTGAAAGAAAGAATAAGCTTTTGGATTTTCAACAATATAATAATTGTGAAAGAGTACGAATCATAATTTCAGTAATTGAATGACTGAATCAATTAATGTTGAATGTCAATAATGACCATGAACAAATTTAACTGAACCTTATGGTAATGAAGGTGATCAGCCTTTCATACCTGATGAACACGTGCAACAAGCACTATGTGCAAATCAACAATTTAAAGAGGTGGAATAATTATACAGAATTAAACCATAGCATGCTTGAAACGTAACAACTTGAGTTTGAGTTAGGAACTTGAACAATAAAATAATATATCCTGCTCGAATATAAATTGAGTAGGGTTTAGGAAACTTGCCTGTCTGCTCAGCTACAATTAATGTCTAGCTTTAACTAACTGGCTTTGAAAGACCTAACATTAATAAAGTTGGTCTAATAATTAGTACAGCGTATTTGTACAACTATACGCTCACTAAGAAACTTATCTACCACACATAAGTACTGACACATAATTTACATCAACCAAAACGATATTATTAACCTTATAGACCCTCAATCAAATTAGGTTAATAATTTAATAAGATAGAAAATAATTTTCTCAAGTGTTAAACACTTATTAAACTATTAAACAATTTATTATAATTGTTTAAACAAAAGAGTTAAAAGACATATTCTTTATTTCATTTAATTACTATTTAACATTAATTAAATAGTAAGTAATTAACTACCTTTAGTTATTATTTAATAATAACTTACTAGATTTATTTATTATTTAAAATTAATCAAATAATACATAATTATATTATATTATATTATAAATAATCAAATATCTTTAGTTATTATTTAATAATAACTAATTAACAAGATTCATTTATTATTTAAAGTTAATTAAATAATAAATAATAAAATTATATAGTAAATACTCAGTTATTATTTAATAATACATAATAACTAACTGAATTTATTATTTAAAGTTAATCAAATAATAAATAATTAAATACTCAATCTTAGTTGTCTTTAATTATTATTTAATAGTAATTAAATAATAATTAATTAATTTATCATTCTTGTTTATTATTTAATATTAATTAAATAATAAATAATTAATTTAATCATAAATTCAGAAGATATAATATTAAACTAACTAGATTAATATTTACAACATTTAAATATTAATCCTAAATATTTATTATATTTGAAAAATATAATATTAAACTAACTAGATTAATATTTACAACATTTAAATATTAATCCTAAATACTTATTATATTTGAAAAATATAATATTAAACTAACTAGATTAATATTTACAACATTTAAATATTAATCCTAAATACTTATTATATTTTAAAAATATAATATTAAATACCTAAATATTATTTTTGTATTATTATTATTATTGTTATAATTTTAAATTAATTTTTAAACATTTAAATTAATTTAAATTATCCAGAATGGCATTTCCGTAAATAAGTTAAAAAACCGGACCGATGGCAATTTCGTAATTAAACAGAAAATCGAACGGAGGGGCAGTATCGTAATTTCCGGCAAAAATCTGTTTTCGCGCATTGCACGCGCCGACAAAACTATATTCCCAAAACGGTGCCGTTTTAATGTCACCGAAGCTGGCTTCCGCGAATAATGCGCGGAAGAAATTTTTATTCGCCCAAAACGACGTCGTATTGTACCGCGGTCTGGCGAGTAAACAGTAACTCGCGCATTGCGCGGATAGTGATTTTTTCTACCTTCCAGCAGATTAGCTACAGTACCCACTTTAATGAAAATTATACCTTCAAATAAATTTTAACTCCTCAATAAAAATTCAAAAAAATTACCAATCACTTAATATCAATTTATAACATGAAAATTTAATTTTTCATGATTTAATATTAAAATTTTTATAAAAAATTTTACATCACATAAACTACCACAAATCATAAATTTTTGTGTATAACTCCATTTTGAGTGATTCAAACTTTGTTTTTCTCATGATTTAATGTTTTATAATATTATAACATTAAATCTAAATTTTATAAAAATATTTTTGGGTCATTATTTTGAGACTTGATTTAACACCACCAAACACATGTTTTTAGCATATAAATTATACCAAAACACAAACCAAGTATATTAAACTCAAGCATGACATAAATATTACTACTACACATTATTAACTATATTAACATGTTTATACTAACATGATAATTTATTTAATTTAAAAACAAACTACATTTAAAATAACCATTACCTCATTTTAATGGCTATCTTCATTTTTTCTTCCCAAAATGGGTTGTGAATGGCATGAACTAACTTATGCTTTCTTTTTCTTCCTTGAAGCTCCACCCAAAATCTCTCTCAAATATTTATCCTCTCAATATTTTGCTCTCAAGACTTAGAAGATGAAAGATAGAAAATGAATAACAAAACTCCTAAATTGTAAGTATACTTACAATTTGGATAGATATAAAATATATATCTATTACAATTACCATCATGAGAGTAGTTGGAGACTTGTGCAAGAGATTTAAGCCAAGGACTAAGTGGGTGAAAAGAGGTATGGTCCATAAAATAAAAACCATACAAGCAGCCTTACTTTAATTAAAGGAAAAATAAAATAAATAACAATGAATTCATTCTCTCTCTCCTAGCACCCTCCTTGCCGGCAATACATGAAGAATTGTCCCAAAATGTTTGTCACTTTCTCACTTTTTTAATAAATAATAGCTTAATTAAGTATTTTTCAAGTGGGCCAATCATTGGGCTTTAATTTAAAATACCAATTGGGCTTCTATTAAATTGTTTGGGCTACTAATTTGTCAAATTTTATTATTCTCCACTTGGGCTACTAATTGACCCATGTTGGGCTAATTTAATAATTTACACATTAATTATTCAATCCATGATTAAATAAATAATTAGATTGAATAAATAATTAAATATTCTAACCCATAAGTATTAAATTACTAAATGGACTAATAATATTATTAATAATATTTTACATTATTTACATTAATTAATTATCATATTAATTAATTTATAAAATTTAATTCACTCATTATATTCAATTTAATTGAATACTTAATTAATGACAACTTGTCAATTATTTTGATATTAAAACTTTAGAGTGTATTCGCTAATAATAATATATATAATCTATATATATTATTTATACACATTACCTTACCTCGAAAACAATTTCACAATAAATTATGAAATTAAAATAAATACAATATATAATTTAATATATATTATTTAGGCCATAAATTAAATTATTTAATACATTTACATTAAATAATTCATTTCTCATCAATTATGGAAACAATTCCATTTACCCGAAATACATTAAAATAATAATATATTTACTCAATTTCTTATTTAAATAATTTATTAAATTATTTAATTAATATTACACAAATAATTGCATAATTAAATTTCTCACTCCCATAAATCATTTACAATGATTTATTTAATTATAGAATATATTTATTTAATATATTCAATTACTACATAAAATTACACAATTAATTTAATCCCTTTATATATATATACATATATATGAAATTAAATATTGTACATATGTACAATTACTAATCTCCCTCAATTAATTCAACTACTTTATATAATTTATAATTATATAATTTACATAATTATTCCTCACAAATACTTTATCAACAATTTGCATAATTGTTGATTAATGAATAAATTAATTTCCACAATAAACCTTTTAATTCAATTTAGATTAATTTAATATTAATTTATCTATTTATCACAATTTAATTAACCATTAAATTATGTTACTAAATATGCACGCATATATATATATATTCATATAAATACATATTTAATTTACACGCAACCACGTCGCATAATTACATAACTCTACTAATTAATTCTCTTAATTTAATTAGACTTGCTGTTAGTCAAGTTTATTGAATTATCACTTTACTTGCTAACTTATCAAAAATTTTGATATCACCATATCTAAGTTAGTCCGTTAAATTTAATTTGGACTTCTATTTATCTATCACTACTAGGTTATCAAACTCCATCCTTTATTAAATATTAAATATTTTATTTCTAATTCATTTAAATATCCGGAATATTACATTAACCTCTTCTTCTAAAAATTTCATCCCCGAAATTTCATCATACTCATTTCTACAAATTTTCATCTATGAGAATATCTCTTTACTCATCAAATTTTATGACCACTCTTTTCTAGGAAGTTCATACTTCTAACTTACAATTCCAGAACAATGGAATATCTTGCAGGAGAATAAATTGAAAATCAAAATATTCATTAAAACTTTCATGCTATGCTGAGGGGTCATAAAGACTGTGAACATATGAATGGAATTAACTGAATTCCGAATAAATAGTATTTATCCCTGTAAATACTTATAAACAGAGTGTTTATCAATCACAAAGACTGAAAACACTCCATAGGTGTACGCTAGGTGATCAGCCTATTGTACCATACGTCGTGCATAACGTCTTAGTTTTTAGGCGCCAGTCGGAGCTATATGCCGACAAAAATATATCTGCTTTAGCCGACAGAATATATTTGTTTTTGCACTTGTTCACCTCAGACTTACTACAAAATTTCGTTCCAAAATAATTTGGATTGGATAATAAAACTTGAGTCAATTCTGACCAAAAATGTCCAGTCAAAATAAATGACAAAGACTCACATCATTGAACTATTCGTATATTACGATTCAAAAATCATTTCAGATTAGTTGAAATAACTAAAATTCATTTATAGGACTTCATGATATCGCATCATCTTGACAGTACGTTGAGGATTCCGTCATTAATTCATGACTTCATGATACCGCACATCTTGACAGTACGTTGAGGATTCTGTTCTTTGCATCCCCACACCATGGCTTTAATGGCGTGTGATGATTTCATAAATACATTTTGATATTTTCTAATCAATTTGTCTAGCCGAAACAATTAGCATAGACTCTTCTTTAAACGTTTCAAAATACCGAAAATCATTTTATGACTTTGTCATACTACATCATTCCATAGTGGGCTTTAAACATCCAACACTAGGTTACTCTGCAATTGATGACTCCGTCGTTTATCATCTCTGCACTAAATGCATTAATGATTTCAAAAATACATTTGTCTTTTCAAAAGCACAAAAGTGCAAATTTGGCACGATTTTAAGAATTTCAAAGTCTAGCATAGCTAGAAGATTTGGAATATCCTAAAACTTCAAACACCTCAATTACATAACTCTACTAATTAATTCTCTTAATTTAATTAGACTTGTTGTTAGTCAAGTTTATTGAATTATCACTTTACTTGCTAACTTATCAAAAATTTTGATATCACCATGTAGACACCCAAATTTTGCACTTCTCTACTAATCCTGGCAGGAGGGCAAAAGCGTCATTTGACCTGACATGCGGAAAGAAAGGTGGACCCCAACACCAAGCCACCCCAGCGATTTACGATCAAAGCCGCCACCACGGACAACGAGAATCCGATCACTTGAGGCAGGGCGAACAATGGATCCAGAAAAGCCTGAGCCAACCACAAAAGACGACTGATGGCCACTCCGCTTACAATGTTCGGGGGTCTCGCTCCCCGGTGAGCGAGCGGCTGCCCAGCTCGCCGGTGAGCTGGCGGGGGTGGAAAGGGGGCAGCGCCCCCTGGAAGCCAAGCATAATTATCAAATTCCATATCAAGTCGCGGCCCTCCGAACTGGCCTCCCAGAACAATATGGCACGTTTTCCAGGGATTTCCGGACTGCAAAAATACAGCCTTACAAAATAATACCGCGGAAATTGGCGAATTAAGACCGCGTGGCACGAAAATCAAAAAAGCAAGCCGGACGGCCGCGAATGCAACCGCTGCCACCGACAGAAGTGACAGGCACGAGGCTCGAGAACGGCACACGGCAGCCGAGGCGGCGGCCAGGCGGCCACAGCAGGCAGCCGCAGATGCATCTGCGGCCAGCCGCAGATGCATCTGCGGCTGCCTGCTGAAGCCTATATGCGGCCATTTTCCACCCGAGAAGAAAAAGAAAAAGAAGAAAAAGAAAAAGAAGAAAAAGAAAGAAAAGAGAGAGAGAAAGACGCGAGGGAGAGAGAGAATAGCTCGGGTTTGGCTTGTATGAAGTAGATTTTCATGTTATTTTGCTAGATAGTTGTATACTCTTGTGGTTAGGCTCACTTCGTGGAATATAAAGCTTCATTTGGATTGTTGCAAGGTGAAAGAGGAGTGTGTTCTTGGGTTTCTTTTTGTGTTATTATTAGTGTAATGTTGTGATTTGGGTTTATTTGATTTAGTTTATTGTGATATATTGGTAACGATCCGTGGATTAGGGGTTGTTAGTGAGGTTTCCATCGGAAAGTAACTCCTCCTAACACCCCGATGATATCCGTACGGTGGTTGTTCGTTCGTTATGGTGATAAGTAATGTGTAGTGTTGATTTGGGCGATATTTGGGTTGTATAATGTGATAGCCAATGTCTAGATCTTGTTAGATTTGTTTAGTATTGGTTGTGTTGTGATGGGATGATTGTGAGCCTAGGGGGGAGATCCTCGTGATCGAACCCCGATGATGGACGTTTTGGCATATGTAATCGTGGCGTAGGGTCCATGGCGATGTATTTGTAATATCGGGTCTTAACGCGATATCAATCGTGTTCGGGTTAAGGCCCCGTGATAATAATAAAATATGTGATTGTGTGTGCTTGGGGCTGTCCGGATGGCTTACATGCCCGTGGGTAGCCTCGACACGTTTTGGGATGCTTGTTTTAATTTACAACACGAAAAAACGCTTTTCTGAAAAATAAGGCAAATAATGAAGATTTTGTAAAAGTGATCAAATCTAGGATATTAGATTCACGAGGTTTAAAGGTTAAGTGTTTTGGCAAACTTTAATCCATGGTTGATGAAAAGGCTTTAATGGGTTTTAAAATGTCACAAAAAATGATTTAGCAAATAAATAAACGTTTTCCTTAAACTTTGTGCATAGGGTTAAAGAGTTCTAGAAGTTGCCCTCGTTTTATTTATATTAACTGTTAGAAGGCAATGTATAGTCTCGATTCCTATTTGACAAAAGTTTAAAACTATTGTTTTCTAAAATGACATCTAAAATAAAAAACCCTCAACGCTTTCGAAATTAAAATCAATCTTTCTTATAAAAAGCGAAGCCTCGTCATTTGGGTCAAAGAACGTCCAAAACACTTTCCAGATAACACTTTTGCCATATAAAAATAAAAGCGAACTTTTATGCAAAACGCACCACAAACATTCATCTAGGCACGCACGCACACACACGCAAACCACACATTTTAGGATTTAAAAAGGATAGGAAAATATCAAGATTGCGGTAACCGTGTTTCACGGAAGTCGGGGGGTGCCTAACACCTTCCCCTCGCTTAAGCAAGCCCCCGAGCTCTATGAATCTCGGTTTGCGGACCAATTAACTCGGAGTCACATATGAGCCAGCGATTACGAAAACAAACTCGGATGAGTTGGTACATCCATTTCAAATATACCAACTGGCGGCTCTGGTCAATTGGCTCATAAAAAAATCGATCTTTCAAAACCCGTCGACACTAAGCCGACCCTTTTCAAAATCACATTTAATTCAAAAGGCTAAAATTGGAAAGGGACGTTTTTAATAATAAAAAACGAGACGGCGAAAATCCCGGCGTCGACAGCTGGCGACTCCGCTGGGGACATTAGAGGGCTTAAGCCGCATTTAAAATCCTGATGTTTTTTCTATCCTTTAAAAATCTAAAAAATGTGTGTTTGCGTTATTTGCGTTGATTTACCTTTTTTACGCGTGTATGTGAATAGTGTGATTGCGTTTCTTTTCAAGTCTTTACTTTATTAGCATCATATGCATACGGTGAGGTACGATGAATGTATGATAAATGTATGTTGAGCAGTTCCTCCTCCTGAGGCAAACCCGTCGGATGTGGATTACTGGACTCAAAGGGGTGCTCCCCGGCGAGGCTCAGGAAAAGCATCCACTCAGATCCAATCCAATTGAAAGATCGGATTCATTCCCTTCGAGTATGTTGCGAAGATCTGGGAACCTTCATGCCAAAAAGCCCGCGAGAGTAACTTAGGGTAGGTCAGCCTCAGATAAACCCAACGCGTGGGAAGTCTCTTCATACCCTTTTACATTTCACGCACATAATGTCGTACTTTAGTCAAACATGTTGTACCTCCCACTTTTATCAAAATAAAATACTAACCTCTGTTTTACAGGGACAGCTTGGAGAGCATCATAAATTACACAATGTCATTACTTTGGATAAAATAAAGGGATACTAACCCTGTTTTGCAGGAAAATATTACAAAACTCAAAAACTCAAAAAATATTTGCTTTAGCATGCATCCACCAGTGTCATTTCCCGGAACTAAACTGGGTTTGTTTATTCGCAGGATTGCGCCCCAAACTCGTCTCCGGTCCAAGAAAGCCAGAGAATCAACAGTCGAGATGGCTGAAAACCCTAGTCCTAACCCAGCTCCTGTATCCCGGGAAGAATTCGATGCTGTGAGAAATCAGATGACGGAATTGACCACAATGCTAAAAGAGCACTTCAAGTTAAAATCGAAGTCGCAAACCGAGGACCAGCCGGGGCCATCATCTCAAGAGAACATACTGACCCCAGAAACTCCAAAGGTTGAACCGGCAAAACAAATCATTATCATTCCAGAGGATGAGGTTGCCAGCACTGTCAGCAAGAAAATAAAGCAGATGGAGGAAGCCATCAAAACGATGAAGGGGATTGGGTCATATGGCAGTGTTAACTACTCCGATCTGTGCATCTTTCCGGGAACCAGATATCCAGAAAAGTTCAAACTCCCTGAATTTGAAAAGTACAACGGGTCGGGGGATCCCTACACGCACCTGAAAGTATACATCGGAGAGCTGGGGGGATATGCTGAGGACGAATCACTGAGAATGCAACTGTTCCAGAAAAGCCTGACAGGGGAGGCTAGGACGTGGTATGCAAGATTGGATAATGCTAAGATCCACAACTGGGAGGAGCTGGCCCACACTTTCCTAACCCAGTACAGTTTTCAGTCCCAGATGGCCCCGGACCGCTACCAGATGACCAAAATCAGAAAACAGACCAGTGAATCCTTCAGAGATTATGCTCAGCGGTGGAGGAGGATGGCAGCCCAAGTGAACCCACCCATGAGTGAGGCAGAAATGGTCATGACTTTCATTGATATCCAGGAGGCTCCCTATTATGAAAGAGTAATGGCGGGAATAGGAAAGCCTTTTGCGGAGATGATCAAGCATGGGGAAATGGCTGAGATGGGTTTGAAGTCAGGAAAGATCAGAGATCTCACAGCTCTCGAGGCTGTGGCTGAGCAAATCCAGAGTGGGAATTACGGCAGTTCATCCCGGAGACCCCAAAAGAGAAAGGAGGAGGATGTGTCCCTGGTACTACAAGGACTATCAGGGAAAACAATGACCAGCCCCCCGGTCCACATACAAAGAAATGAGGCCCCGCGCCCATCAAATTTCAACAATCAGAGGTATGAGGGGCGTCGAAAATTCGAAAAGCCGCAAGAGAGGGAGTTCACCCCTTTGGGGGATTCGTTGGAGCAGATACTGACCCTGCTGGTAAGCCAGAAGAAGATTACCGAGCTATTGCCTCCGTCAGACCCAAAGAGCAAGAGATATGACCCTAGCAAGAGATGCGCCTACCACTCGGCATCCCCGGGGCATGACACCCAGGAGTGCTGGTCTCTCAAACACAAGATCCAGAACATGATTGACAACGGAGAAATCGTGGTGGAACAACCGGAATCCCCGAATGTGAAGGCCAACCCTCTTCCCGAGCATAATGGGGGAGGCGTAAATACAGTGGAAGCTAGTGGGGCGGAGGGTCCCCTAAGATTGAGATACATAAGGAGGATAGAAGGAGAAATTGCTGTGACCAATGCCCGGGATGATGCGCCAAGGGAGCCTATTAAGTTGGTTGGAGTAATTCAAGGGACCAAAATAGAGCCTATCCGGTTATCAGCTCCAAGACCCCTTGTCGTAACAGCTAGATCACAATTGCCAGTCACCAACCTGAAGACTGTTCCGTGGAATTACGGGGAAAAAACCGTGGAAGAGGCCAGTTGTGCATCGGTCAGCTCCAAAGGAAATCCATTGTATCTACCAAGGCGGGTTTTTGAAAACACAAAAAGGGAAAACGGGAAAATATCAGAGGACAAAGCGTTGGAGTTTTGGGAGAAGATGAATCGCGGCAAGGCAAATGTGGCCAAAACACTGGAGGTGCAGCCACCCCTGACATCCATCTTAGATCTTGCCTTGGCCTCAAATGACCATCATCAAGTATTAAGCAAAGTCCTGGAAGAGGCCCATGTCCCCAAGACAATCAGTACAGAAAGATTCAGCCACTTGGTGGGCCATCTGTTAGACAGCAATGTAATATCATTTACCGACGACGACATCCCTGAAGAAGGAAGGGGGCACCGAAAGCCGTTACACATTTCTGTCATCTCGTCCGGATATGTGATGAACGGAGTCTTGATTGATGGTGGGTCAGCCCTGAACATTTGCCCATACAATACTCTGGAGAAAATGAAGATCAACCCTAAGCACCTGCGGGCCAGCCAAGTGGTGGTAAGGGCGTTTGATGGAGCGAGAAAGGACACGGTGGGAGAGATTGAGCTGCCGGTGGAGATTGGCCCGTATACTTTTGATATTTCCTTCCAAGTGCTAGATATCACGGCCAGTTATAACATGCTACTGGGAAGACCCTGGATTCATATGGCCGGGGCAGTGCCCTCCACCCTGCATCAACAAATAAAATTCATCATTGAGGGGCACCTGGTAACGATCGCAGCAGAATCCGAATACCCTGTTCCATCCGTAAAAGGCATGCCAGTGATCCATGTGGATGAGTCGGCCGAACCCATCAGCTATCAGGCTTTTGAAATCAGCACCCCTCAATACAAGCAATTGGGAGCTCCGGAGTTAAAACTTAAGATGTCCCCCGAGCTCACCTTCGTTGCCCAGGAAATGATGGCAATGAACTTCCAGCCGGGGCAAGGGCTGGGCAAGCACAGCCAAGGAATCACCGAGCCCATCCAGGTACCAGTGCAGTTAGGCAAAGCGGGGTTAGGATATCACGGAGGTATAAGGCCAAGGAGCTCACACAAGAAAATGCCCGTGCGGATAACCGGAGTCCCGATACCGAGAGCCAGTAATGAACACTCCCCGAGGGTAATCAAGCCTGCATCTGAAGCAGAGGGTAAAATGGAGGTTCCCCCAGTCAAAGGAGTGGCCCAGCAGTCGGATTTCTTACAGGAAATTATGGAACAGTTCGAGAAAAAGTGCCATCTTCCGGGACAGTCAGGCCCCAATGAAAAGGGAAAAGAGAAGATGACTGAGGGCAAGCAGATCATGCCATTTATAAATTGGGCCGGGTTAGAAGTGCCCGAGGAAAGTGAAAATGAGAGCCGAAACCAAGTTGCCGCAATCATTGAGGAGGTGCCAGATGCAAAGACCCCCTCCATCACTAGCTCTAAAACCGAAGTGATCCCCAGGAATTGGACCGTGCAGCCAGTAGTATCCAGAAAAGGGTAAATGCAGGAGTGTCCGGGAATCTTGTCCAGTAGGGGGATCAAGGGGTTTTTAAGACGGTGTTTTGTTTTTATGTATCTGCACGTCTATTTCATACTTTTGTCATGATTATTGAAAAGGAAGTCATGTACCTAATGTTTATATATATGACAAATATTTTTGTTTCATGTCAGGTGTACCGAGTTGAGTCATTCTAGCCTAACAAACGATTTTCCAAATTTGAAAGACGATTATGATTTTGATATAGAACTGGATTTCGATTTGATGGGAATTGAGCAGGACGAAGCAGATGATGACGACGCTCCCGACGAGATCAAAGAGTGGGTCGAGGATAAACCCAAACCCAACCAAGACCAAACCATCACCATCAACATAGGAACCCCTGAAAACCCCAAAGAGCTAAAAATTGGGGCAGACTTGACTCCCAACCAGAAAGCAGAAGTAGCTGAACTGTTGAGCCAATATGAGGATGTGTTTGCTTGGTCACACGAAGACATGGTCGGTTTGTCCACGGACATCGTGGTACATCGATTGCCTATCAAGGAGGGTTTCAGGCCAGTTAAGCAGAAGTTGAGAAAGTTAAAGCCAGAGTGGAGCTTAAAGGTGAAAGAAGAGATAGTCAAGCAATTCAAGGCTGGGATCATCATGGTGTCTACTTACCCAGAATGGCTTTCCAATATAGTCCCCGTGGCGAAGCCTGGAGGAAAGGTGAGAGTGTGCGTGGATTATAGAGATCTGAACAAAGCCAGTCTTAAGGATAACTTCCCAGTGCCTTTCATACACATCTTGGTGGATAACACAGCTCAGTATGAAATGTATTCATTTGTCGATTGTTTCGCTGGGTATCACCAGATAATGGTGGCGGAAGAGGATCGAGAAAAGACTGCCTTCATCACCCCCTGGGGCACGTTTTGTTATAGACGACTTGCCTTCGGCCTCACAAATGCGGGAGCCACTTATCAGAGGGCCATGATGGCCCTATTCCATGACATGATGCACAAGGAGATAGAGGTTTACGTGGATGACATCATTGTGAAATCGAGGGCGGAATCTGACCATGTGACTCACCTTAAGAAGCTATTCGAGCGGCTCAGGAAGTATAATTTGAAGCTCAATCCAGCCAAATGTGCCTTCGGGGTTCAGTCAGGTAAACTCCTTGGATTCTTGGTGAGCAATCGAGGTATCGAACTGGATCCGGCTAAGATCAGGGCTATTGTGGATATGCCAGCTCCCCGTACAGAGAAAGAGATAAGGGGATTTTTGGGGAGGATAAACTTCATCAGTCGGTTCATATCCCATCTGACCACCACCTGCGAACCAATCTTCAAACTGTTAAGGAAAGACGCCTCCCGGAAGTGGAACAGTCAATGCCAAAAGGCCTTTCAGACTATTAAGAAGCAACTAACAGAAGCGCCAGTGCTGGTACCGCCAAAGGACGGGGTTCCCCTTTTCCTGTATATATCCGTGAATGATATGGCGATGGGTTGTATGCTGGGGCAGAAGAGTGAATCCGGTAAGGAGCATGCCATTTACTATCTCAGCAAGAGATTCAGCAGCTGTGAACAGAATTACACGCCGATCGAGAAAACATGTTGCGCCTTGGCCTGGGCTGCTATGAGATTACAGCATTACCTCCATGGACACACTACCTATTTGATCTCGCGAATCGACCCCTTGAAGTATATATTTGAGAGACCAATGCTGAATTGTCGATTGTCAAGGTGGCAGTTAATCCTCCAGCAATTCGACATCCTATATGTTACCCAGAAGGCCATGAAAGGGCAGGGAATTGCAGATCAATTATCAGAGATGCCGACAGGGGGGATGGAGCCTTTAGAGACTTTCCTACCAGGTGAAGACATACTGTGGGTCCAACAAGCAAAGTGTGATGACGAAGGGCAGTTCTGGAAAATGTATTTCGACGGTGCCATGAATGCTGAAGGGGCTGGAGCTGGGGCGGTCCTGGTCTCCATTACGGGCGAGCAATACCCTATTCTCACCAAGTTACGGTTCAATAACTCAAACAATACGGCTGAATATGAAGGATGTATATTGGGACTGAGGTTCGCCCGCAATATGGGAGTGAAAAGATTAGCCGTATTCGGAGATTCAGAGTTGGTGATCAGACAAGCGACTGGGGAATATGGCACTAAGGAGCTTCGGTTACTCCCGTACCACCGGTGTATAGTCCGATTGATGCAAGAATTTGAAGATATAGCTTTCCGACACATTCCCCGGGGGCGGAATGACTTCGCCGATGCATTGGCTACCCTGGCTTCGTTAGTCCACGTACTCAAAGGCAAAGCCACCCCACAGATTGAAATAACAGTACAAAGTGCCCCCGCTTACGAAGAATACATATCGGAGTTGTCAGAAGATGTGGCTCAACCAAATCAGCCCTGGTATCATGACATTCAGAAATACTTGAGGGATAGATCACTCCCCGACCAGGCGAACCGAACGGAAAGGCAGAGAATCCAGAAGATGGCGATGAAATTCTATTTAAGCGGAGACTCCCTGTATAAGAGGGATGTAGGCTTGGGATTATTGCGATGTGTGGACGAGACTCAAGCGCAGAAAATCATGAGCGAAGTGCACGGTGGAGTATGTGGGCCGCATATGAGTGGGTCAATGTTGGCCAAGAAAATTCTGAGAACCGGGCATTACTGGCTATCACTTAAGGCTGACTGTGACGATCATGTCAAGCGATGTTTCCAATGCCAAGCACACGGTAACGTGATGCATGCGCCTCCTAATGAACTACATTGTATGACTTCCCCTTGGCCGTTCTCCATGTGGGGTATGGATGTTATCGGGCCCGTGGAGCCCAAAGCGAGCAACGGCCACCGGTTCATTTTCGTCATGATCGACTATTTCACTAAATGGGTAGAGGCAGCTTCTTTCCCCAAAGTAACGCAGGAAGTTATAGTCAGTTTCATCAGGAACAATGTGATTTGCCGATACGGACAGCCTGAAATCTTGGTGTCCGACAATGCCAAGAATCTGAACAATGCCCTTATGAAGGAGTTGTGCGCCCAATTCAAGATCAAGCATCTAAATTCTGTCATTTACCGGCCCAAAATGAATGGGGCCGTGGAGGCGGCAAATAAGAATATAAAGAGAATCATGGCGAGAATGTCTGCCAATCATCGGGGATGGCCGGATTTGCTGCCCCTCACATTGTTTGCATACCGGACATCAGTGCGAACGTCCACAGGAGCAACCCCTTACGCCTTGGTATATGGGATGGAGGCCGTTTTGCCGGTGGAAATGGAGATGGCATCCCTCCGGATTTTGCTCGATGCTCGGATTGACGAGGGGGATTGGATACAAAGTCGATACGACCAGTTAGCCTTGATAGATGAAAAAAGGGTGGCGGCTATATTACTCGGTCAGTTGTATCAGCAACGTATCTCTCGATCGTACGACAAAAAGATTCGGTCCCGAAAGTTCAAAGAGAATGATTTAGTTCTAAAGAGGGTCATGCCCTGTCAAGACGAAGCCAAAGGGAAATTCGCTCCCAATTGGGAAGGGCCCTTTGTGATCAAAAAGGTTCTATCTGGAGGGGCCCTCATCCTACAGGAAATGGATGGCGAGGTATTTCCGCAGCCCCTGAATTCCGACTCTGTGAAACGATTCTACGCTTAAAAAAAAAAAAAAAAAAAAAAAAAAAAAAAAAAAAAAAATAATTTTTATATCTCCCTTGTAACTCGAACTACGTAGGACCTGATCTCCTGACCTTGTGGGAGTACGTAGGCAGCCATCATGGCACGGTCCGTTCTACACAAAATAATAAACTTCGTCCCTATACCAAAACCACTTCCAGAAAATTCCGAAATCCTACACATTCCAAAACTTACCCAAACCTAACCACAAACCTTGTCCCTATACCAAAACCACTTCCAGAAATCCTATACCCTCCAAAACTTACCCAAACCTAGCCACATAATTAGCCCAAAGTCCAAGACTCACTTCGATGAAATCAGAGGGGCATGCGGCAATATCTGTGAAGTTCCAATCAAGACTTGAGAAAAGAAATAAGGCGATATATCGAAATCATAATCGACTGGATAAAATGAGGATCCAATGGAGGGCGACGATGCATCAAAAAGGGAAATGACTAAAACCATAAATATTTCTCTATATATACAAAACATTTTGCTTACAAGTCTGTCTTTTAAATAAAAGTGATAAAACTGACATAGTCTGTGCTGGGACTAAAATCATCTACAGGTCAGAGACCAGCTGGAGCAGGACGGACAGAATAGTCGAGGCCTCATGAACCTCCGGCTCATCCGCAATCTGCTGTCCCATCATGTCAATCCGAGTCAAAAGAGCAGCAGCACTGGTAACAGTCGTGGAATGGCCCTCCATAATGACTCGGGTCTGCTCTACGATGTTATCTCTGGCGGAAAGGGCGGCATCCCGGGCTAGTACAGCAGCATCCCGCTCCGCATAGGCGGTATCCCTCTCAGTCTCAGTAGTACTCAAAACGAACCGGAGTCGGGTACCCTCAATCATCAATCTCTGGATCCGATCAGTCAAGTCAAAGGAATGGGCATGTACCGAAGTGGAAACCTCCTCAATACCAGATCTGGGCGATAATCCTGAAACCTCAGGAGAAATGATCGCACCTAAACTAGTCTCACATGAAAAAAGTCCTCGGGAACCATCTAATACCCCGATCGGGTCAAAGTCGGCAATCTCTGAATCCCCGTGCAACCATAACAGATAATCGGGTGTCTGACCAGGGTGACCGTCCCCAAACTCGGCCGAGACCCTGTGTGACCAAAGATCGTATACCCTCAGCAGCTCCCTCTCCGTCTGAGGCGATATGAGAAATCGGTAGTCAGCAGCTCCCGCAAAGAGATGGAGATCTTGCATCTGGTCAAACTGCCCCATGACAGCTAAGGGATGATAAGTCGTCACCCCCCTCAAGCCAAGGAGAGGGAGAAAATCAAAAGGTGGCACATGAGTCAGGAAACTTTGGAAGGAGCAATAGCCCGAATAGATCAGAAGATGGAAAGGCTCCTCAAGGGCCGATAAGAGCTCCCTCCATGAGACTGTATCCGTGCATCGCCGGGGACGGAAAGAGAACTGCATGGCCAGGCTGTGGTTGAAACAGAACCCGTGTCGACGAAACTGCCCGATGGGTCTGAGGTGGCTCATGAACCATACGTATAACAAAGTAGAGCTTCCCCTAAATATGCGACCAGAGAAGGAATGACAATATGAGGCCGACAGGTAAGTCTCTGCTAATATCATGGGAAGAATGGTATGATCCTCCTGGAGAGCCTGCACCGCTACGATAACCCGCATATCCATGAGGTCGTCCCCTGCGGGCATGTACAGAACTGATACGACACAAGCCATCAAAACATCCACTCTCAAAGCGCCCCAGCGCTCTTCAGATACTGAAAAATCACTGAAAAACCGAGAGAAGCTATCCACCGAGCCAAATCTGTCAACCAGGAAGGATAGAGGAACAAGGTGGCTCGAGGAGGTCACGGATAGCAGAGCTGTCCTCCGCAAGCCTGTGAAAGTCAGAAACTGGCGGCGCATATGGCCCGAGGTAACCCGTGCACATGGACCATCCACTGATAAACCGGTGAAGCGAGCATACTCCTCAAGAGTGGGAGTCAGATACTCCAGCCTAAACCTGAAAACCTGTCGGTCCGGGATCCAACAACTGAGAATGCCATCAACAAAGCCCGGCGGCACCTGAAATGACAGTAGAGCCAAGGAGTGTCCCAAAAGACCCTCTGCGATGATTCGGTCGGAGGGTAGCAAACTATCCAGCCACAAGAAGAGCCTGCCAATAATCCCTGAGGGGGCGCGAGGGTCCACGCGAACCACGTCCAGGGATGACATCTGTAAAAGCGGTATCAAAAGACTATACAGGGGTCAATTTTTCCTTATATATAACAAATCATACATCATACAAGCTATAATGGAATGTATGAATCATCAAAAGTAAACGATTGTGCATAAAATAAAATAAGTCTGTACATAATACATGAAATGAGAAATGATAGTAAAACGAGCAGGTTTAAATACAGAGATCCTAGCCTATCAAGTCTAATCAGTGAAGTCTATGCCATCAATGAAGGTGTCATCGTCAAACTGATCTGCAGGCAAGTCCTGGGGAAGGGCAACCTCACCCTCAAAATTAAGGTCTGGGCAGGAATAAGGCGGAACTGGGGCATCCGATGTACCGGGACCCGCGCCAAAATCAGATCCCTGCGGGTCTGCAGCATAAGCCTCCTCTGGATCTCGGCCCAAGCTTCGAACGAAGAGAGATAACTGATCCACCCTCCGAGTGAGTGAAGCAATCTGGTCCGAATGGGTGGGGACACGGACGCACTCCATCCAATCTGCCATCATCACCGACCCGTGAACCAGGTCTCCGAGGAAGAAAGTAGCCCGGGTCTGAGGACCGATAGTGCGGGGTCTCCACCAGGCACTGAAGCTCTCGCTCGTATGCGGACCAACAGAAAGCTTATAGCCGTCCTCCCCGGCCATCAGGGCCTCTGGAAGGTGGGCATCCGCAAACCAAGCTCTCTCTGAGGGGGGGGGCAAAGGGATACGAGCCTCCCCGGTCACACATCTGATGGCGCGCTCCCCCAGATATAGCTCCCATCCACCGTAGGTCAGAAACGGAATACGGCGAGTGGATAAGGCATGCTCCAGGTCCGCAGCATAACCACCAGCAAGGCCAGCCGCCAAATGATCCGCCGTGTAAGGAACCCAGGTCACATCCGCAGACGAGATCAGCTCTAACTGCAGCCGACAGTGAGCGAAACTATCAGACACTGGGGTCTCCTCGAGAGTACTATGATGCCATCTACGACCCCTGGGATAAGTCTCCGGGCCGAGGATAGTAACGGGCCGCAAGCAGGGTAATCTCTCGTAGGCCCAGAACTGTCAAACAAAGCAGAAAAGCCGTAAGTAGCAAGAAGGAATGAAGAAATGGGACGAAACGAGAACTGTATGATAAAAGGGACTTACTAGCAGGAAGGGATAGAAGCCGAGCCAAGCATCGGTCTGTCCCTCTGAGCGGAGACGAAGACCCTGGAGGAAGTAAGCAAAGGTGAAAGAGCCCCAGTCGTAATCCCCGATCCGGTCAACATCCCTGGTGGCTCCGACGATGCTGAAATGGATAGTCGAGGAGTTGTTCCCCAGAAAACAGCCCCTCATAATGGTCAGAAACAGACGGCGGAGCAGAAAATCACGAGTAGACCGGTCCTCAGGGAATGGCTCGGAGAGGACCCCTCCAATGGCATCTACAGCCAAGGCTCCCGATCGGATGCTGCGGGCCTTAAAGACCTTATCATGGGGAGAGTAGCCCAACAGGGATCGAACAGCTGCGGTGGTGATGTCAGTCTCCAGGGGGACCCGGGATCCGGAAAACTCCACCCCGGTGATATAACGCCAGTCGAGAGGGGTCAACATCAGCTCACAGTCAAGAAGATGAAGCGACTGTGTATGGTGGAACCAGCGCTCAGCTAAAGCCCTCATATAGCCCCACGGACACCGGCAAGGGGCAATTGTGAAGAAATGTCTGAAGCCCCAGGAATCTACCATCCCCCTATAGTCGGAATGCAGCGCATGATAGAGAGTGTAGATGCTAAACCAGTTGCCCCGAGGCTGGGTAAACTCAGGAACCTGTGACAACCGTCAAAAGTCAAGCATGGTAACTATACGGATTTGAATGAAGTTAAAGGACGGATATACCTCGTTAGCCGCCAGGTAGGCTGAGGGATGACTACTGAGAGTCGGACCGAGCAGATCAGGTATCCTGGCACGAGCCCCTGGTAAAGTCCGACGCGTGGGGGGAGGAGCCGCTGTGCCCGAAGGGCCCGCCTCTGCCTCAGCTGGGGCATCCTCATCAATATCCGGCTGCACGGGGCGAATGATAGACTCCGCCAATCTACGGGAATGACGGGTCAGAACGGGAGCTGGAGCTGGGGTGGCCGCTCTGCGACGTCGGACACCCGCCACCCGGGGCACTGCGGAGCCACTGGGAGCATCAGGATCCATGGCTGAAACGGCATCACGAAAAGGAGGTACACCCTTAACTCGTTAGCTTTCAAAACAAATCTTATTGCATATTGCTAAAAGTCATAGGGCAGCATGACATGTTTATGAAATGGAAATGCAGGAACAAATCCTTAGGGGTGCGCTAGATTTCCCGAAATTTCGGCAGAGTCTCGTTTGTAAAATGGACATCCCATGCACGATCCGGCATGTTTAAAATCAAGTCAGACAACCAACAAATCCCAAATGCAAGTGAAAATGATGCACCATGAGCATAAAATGAATAAAATCATGGTTTTTTCAAAGTAAATAGAGCATGACCGCAGGACCCATTCGTTTATATATGCTATGGCTAACCCCAATATCTCACATAGGCATGCATTACTAAGATCAAATATTTACACAGGTAAATACATAGTCAAATGAAAGCGAAAAATCAAAGAAAAATGAGTTAAAACGTTACCCAAAGTACGTAGACTGATTTAATCGGAGCAGATTTTGCCGAAAGAGGTCCAAAAGACGAAAAAGCCGGGTAGGGGGCGAGGAAAACCGAAAACGAGTGAAAGGGACAGCCAAAAAGTGAAAGGAAACGTGGGGGTCGCGATCTAAAGTAGGGGCCGATCCCAGCCGCAGGTGCATCTGCGGCTGGCCGCAGATGGATCTGCGGCTGGTCTCGGTGACCCGTTTTGCCTCCCTTTTGCTCCCCGAGTCAGCCGGCAACGTGTCCCATGTGAAATATAAGATTTTAAAAATACCTGACTAATTGAAAAACGACCCGTCAGATACGAGACCTGACCAATTGAAAAACGACCAGTCAGATACGAGACCTGACCAATTGAAAAACGACCAGTCAGATGCGAGACCTGACCAATTGAAAAACGACCAGTCAGATACGAGACCTGACCAATTGAAAAACGACCAGTCAGATACGAGACCTGACCAATTTGAAAAACGACCAGTCAGATACGAGACCTGACCAATTGAAAAACGACCAGTCAGATACGAGACCTGACCAATTGAAAAACGACCAGTCAGATACGAGACCTGACCAATTTGAAAAACGACCAGTCAGATACGAGACCTGACCAATTGAAAAACGACCAGTCAGATGCGAGACCTGACCAATTGAAAAACGACCGGTCAGATACGAGACCTGACCAATTGAAAAACGACCAGTCAGATACGAGACCTGACCAATTTGAAAAACGACCAGTCAGATACGAGACCTGACCAATGGAAAAAACGACCGGTCAGATACGAGACCTGACCAATGGAAAAACAACCCGTCAGATACGAGACCTGACCAATTGAAAAACGACATGTCAGATACGAGACCTGACCAATTGAAAAACGACCCGTCAGATACGAGACCCGACCAATTGAAAAACGACCCGTCAGATACGAGACCTGACCAATTGAAAAAATGACCCGTCAGATACGAGACCTGACCAATTGAAAAAATGACCCGTCAGATACGAGACCTGACCAATTGAAAAACGACCCGTCAGATACGAGACCTGACCAATTGAAAAACAACCCGTCAGATACGAGACCTGACCAATTGAAAAACGACCGGTCAGATACGAGACCTGACCAATTGAAAAACAACCCGTCAGATACGAGACCTGACCAATTGAAAAACAACCCGTCAGATACGAGACCTGACCAATTGAAAAACGACCCGTCAGATACGAGACCTGACCAATTGAAAAACGACATGTCAGATACGAGACCTGACCAATTGAAAAGCGACCCGTCAGGTATGAGACCTGACCAATTGAAAGGCGACCCGTCAGATACGAGACCTGACCCATTGAAAAACGACCCGTCAGATACGATACCTGACCAAATTGAAAAACCAACCGTCAGATACGATACCTGACCAATTCAAAAATGACCCGTCAGATACGATACCTGACCAATTCCAAAACGACCAGTCATAAACGATACCTGACTCTTCATAACGACCGCCGGAGACGAGACCCGGGCAATGTTCATTCGTAACTTTGAAAATAACCTCTACATGAACATATTGATTGTGACATCGCATCATCTGAACGCATGTGCGGCATCGTTAAATATATATTTGGCATTTTCATGCATCGGGTGCCTACTTCTTTATCATGTCCATTTCATATTTCATTCCATAGACATGATAAAGAGGGGCAGCTGTAGACACCCAAATTTTGCACTTCTCTACTAATCCTGGCAGGAGGGCAAAAGCGTCATTTGACCTGACATGCGGAAAGAAAGGTGGACCCCAACACCAAGCCACCCCAGCGATTTACGATCAAAGCCGCCACCACGGACAACGAGAATCCGATCACTTGAGGCAGGGCGAACAATGGATCCAGAAAAGCCTGAGCCAACCACAAAAGACGACTGATGGCCACTCCGCTTACAATGTTCGGGGGTCTCGCTCCCCGGTGAAGCCTATATGCGGCCATTTTCCACCCGAGAAGAAAAAGAAAAAGAAGAAAAAGAAAAAGAAGAAAAAGAAAGAAAAGAGAGAGAGAAAGACGCGAGGGAGAGAGAGAATAGCTCGGGTTTGGCTTGTATGAAGTAGATTTTCATGTTATTTTGCTAGATAGTTGTATACTCTTGTGGTTAGGCTCACTTCGTGGAATATAAAGCTTCATTTGGATTGTTGCAAGGTGAAAGAGGAGTGTGTTCTTGGGTTTCTTTTTGTGTTATTATTAATGTAATGTTGTGATTTGGGTTTATTTGATTTAGTTTATTGTGATATATTGGTAACGATCCGTGGATTAGGGGTTGTTAGTGAGGTTTCCATCGGAAAGTAACTCCTCCTAACACCCCGATGATATCCGTACGGTGGTTGTTCGTTCGTTATGGTGATAAGTAATGTGTAGTGTTGATTTGGGCGATATTTGGGTTGTATAATGTGATAGCCAATGTCTAGATCTTGTTAGATTTGTTTAGTATTGGTTGTGTTGTGATGGGATGATTGTGAGCCTAGGGGGGAGATCCTCGTGATCGAACCCCGATGATGGACGTTTTGGCATATGTAATCGTGGCGTAGGGTCCATGGCGATGTATTTGTAATATCGGGTCTTAACGCGATATCAATCGTGTTCGGGTTAAGGCCCCGTGATAATAATAAAATATGTGATTGTGTGTGCTTGGGGCTGTCCGGATGGCTTACATGCCCGTGGGTAGCCTCGACACGTTTTGGGATGCTTGTTTTAATTTACAACACGAAAAAACGCTTTTCTGAAAAATAAGGCAAATAATGAAGATTTTGTAAAAGTGATCAAATCTAGGATATTAGATTCACGAGGTTTAAAGGTTAAGTGTTTTGGCAAACTTTAATCCATGGTTGATGAAAAGGCTTTAATGGGTTTTAAAATGTCACAAAAAATGATTTAGCAAATAAATAAACGTTTTCCTTAAACTTTGTGCATAGGGTTAAAGAGTTCTAGAAGTTGCCCTCGTTTTATTTATATTAACTGTTAGAAGGCAATGTATAGTCTCGATTCCTATTTGACAAAAGTTTAAAACTATTGTTTTCTAAAATGACATCTAAAATAAAAAACCCTCAACGCTTTCGAAATTAAAATCAATCTTTCTTATAAAAAGCGAAGCCTCGTCATTTGGGTCAAAGAACGTCCAAAACACTTTCCAGATAACACTTTTGCCATATAAAAATAAAAGCGAACTTTTATGCAAAACGCACCACAAACATTCATCTAGGCACGCACGCACACACACGCAAACCACACATTTTAGGATTTAAAAAGGATAGGAAAATATCAAGATTGCGGTAACCGTGTTTCACGGAAGTCGGGGGGTGCCTAACACCTTCCCCTCGCTTAAGCAAGCCCCCGAGCTCTATGAATCTCGGTTTGCGGACCAATTAACTCGGAGTCACATATGAGCCAGCGATTACGAAAACAAACTCGGATGAGTTGGTACATCCATTTCAAATATACCAACTGGCGGCTCTGGTCAATTGGCTCATAAAAAAATCGATCTTTCAAAACCCGTCGACACTAAGCCGACCCTTTTCAAAATCACATTTAATTCAAAAGGCTAAAATTGGAAAGGGACGTTTTTAATAATAAAAAACGAGACGGCGAAAATCCCGGCGTCGACACACCATATCTAAGTTAGTCCGTTAAATTTAATTTGGACCTCTATTTATCTATCACTACTAGGTTATCAAACTCCATCCTTTATTAAATATTAAATATTTTATTTCTAATTCATTTAAATATCCGGGATATTACAGATATTATCTTAATAAATACATCTTGAATTATTGAAATAATAATTTTAATGGATGAGATAGAGTCTCATCCGCTATTTAAGATAACGAGTAGGATAAAAAAAAATAAAAAATTCAGTCCACCAGTTATCTTAGATGATGAGTGAAAAATGAACAAAAAAATAAAAAAATTATATACACTACCCGTTAGATATTTTATTTTTTTTATATCATCTCCAACGGATAAAAAAAAAAATTTTAAAAAATAATTTTACACTACTCACCATCTAAGATAGCGAGTAGTGTAAAATATATGTTTTTTTTCTTATCACTTTGGAGAGGATATAAAAAAAATAAAAAAATAAAAATTGATCACTATCCGTTATCTAAGATAACGGGTAGTGATAAAATATTTATTTATTTATTTTATATATATACTCTCCAAACGGATAAGGGAAAAAAAAATTAACACTACTCGTCATTTAAGATAGTGGGTAGTGATAATTTTATTTATTTATTTATTTTCTCTATATATACTCTCCAAAAAAAAAAATTATATACACACACTACCCAACTACCCAATTATTTTTTTTTCTTTTAAAAATAAACTTTAACATGCAAAAAATAATAAAATTTCTCCAACCCGTTTACTTAGTTAGCGGGTAGAGTGAAAATTTTTTATTTAATTTTTTTTATAAAAAAAACTAACTTTAACATGAATAACTTTAACATGAAAATAAAAATAAAAATCCTCCAACCCGTTAACTTAGTTAGCGGATGGAGTGATTTTTTGTTTTTTTTTTAAACTAACTTTAACAACGAAAAAAAAAAAAATCCTCCAACCCGTTAACTTAGTTAATGGGTGGAGTGAAATATTTATTTTTATTTTTTTATATCCTCTCCAAAGTGATAAGAAAAAAATATATATATATTTTACACTACCCGCAATCTTAGATGACGAGTAGTGTAAAATTATTATTTTTAAAAAAAAAAATTTATCCGTTGGAGATGATATATATATACCAAAACCTTGGTCAAAACCGTGGGCTGCTTTACTAAAAAAAAAACGAGCACCAATTTCAGTAAATATAAAAAAATAATAATAATTTTATATAATAAATTATACTAAATAAATTGTTCTAAACACATACACATACATATATGAAATCAAAACAATTAATAATTCGCATAAAGTTTAGTTCTTAATGCCTCTGTTGATTTGTAAAAATTCTTAGACATACAATCAAATTGCATAAAATAGTGGAAGTATAACAAAATTAAATTTAAACTTTTACAAACCATTATCCAAAATCAACATTTATGCGTAACTATTAATTAATAAAAAGAAGTTAGAGAATTATACCTTTGTAGAATTCAAAACTTCAACGGGTACAACTTCAACTCTAAATCCTTCGCGTTCTTTTTGAATTTCATCGATTGGATTCCAATGATCAATGTTAGTCACTCAAGTGTTTGGCCTCTAGAGTTGATCCACCAAAAAATAATAATAATTAAAGAAATGGATGATGACAAACTCTAGTTTTCTCTTTCTTGATAATATATGAGTACTCTCTTAAAACTTGTGGAAGTGAATGTGTATAACCCCAAACCATAATAAAACTTCTCTTATTTATAGATTTAGTAAATCCTCCTAACACCTTTAGGAATATGTTTTTTAATTAAATTTCTAATTTGGTATCTATGGCGACGGTTCGACCCGTCGCCATAGCCATGCACTCTATGATGACGGGTCGAACCGTCGCCATAGATACCAAAGACGACGGTTCGTCTTTAGTTCGCTTTTGAAAATTTTCCTATTTATATATATAGTCCAAATAACCGAAAAGTGGCTTGTATATATATATATATATATATATATATATATATATATATATATATATATATATATACTCCATGATCGACCGCGACAGCTTGCGTAAAGTGACACAAAATTTGGGACAACCTTTTACAAACCGTGGCTAGCCCAAAACAGTAGGTGCACTATATATATATATATATATATATATGGAAAATGATTTATAGTAAGTATTTGCTATGGATATTATTTTAATAAATACATCTTGAATTATTGAAACAATAATTTTAATGGATGAGATAGAGTCTCATCCGCTATTTAAGATAACGGTTAGGATAAAAAAAAATAAAAAATTCAGTCCACCAGTTATCTTAGATGATGAGTGAAAAATGAACAAAAAAATAAAAAAATTATATACACTACCCGTTAGATTTTTTATTTTTTTTATATCATCTCCAACGGATAAAAAAAAAATTTAAAAAAATAATTTTACACTACTCACCATCTAAGATAGCGAGTAGTGTAAAATATATGTTTTTTTTCTTATCACTTTGGAGAGGATATAAAAAAAATAAAAATTGATCACTATCCGTTATCTAAGATAGCGGGTAGTGATAAAATATTTATTTATTTATTTTATATATATACTCTCCAAACGGATAAGGGAAAAAAAATTTAACACTACTCGTCATTTAAGATAGCGGGTAGTGATAATTTTATTTATTTATTTATTTTCTCTATATATACTCTCCAAAAAAAAAAATTATATACACACACTAAACAACTACCCAATTATTTTTTTTTCTTTTAAAAATAAACTTTAACATGCAAAAAATAATAAAATTTCTCCTACCCGTTTACTTAGTTAGCGGGTAGAGTGAAATTTTTTTAATTAATTTTTTTTATAAAAAAAACTAACTTTAACATGAATAACTTTAACATGAAAATAAATATAAAAATCCTCCAACCCGGTAACTTAGTTAGCGGATGGAGTGATTTTTTGTTTTTTTTTTAAACTAACTTTAACAACGAAAAAAAAAAAATCCTCCAACCCGTTAACTTAGTTAATGTAACGCCCCCAAATCCGGGTTCCTTAAACCCTAGACTTGGTACGTCACGATACATCATCTTCATACATGTTCTATAACTAATGCGGAATATATAAACATAAATTGTTTATTCTACAACATTTCCCAAGGTTTCTAACCTTAACTTACATATATACCTTTAGATTCATAAAAAGGTTTACAAAATTACTTACATCATATAACAATTTAGTTATAATGAATAACACTATAATCTTGTCTTTTGCGTCTGTCTCCGTCTCTCCTCGGACATTCATATTATTCTGAAATTTGTTATCATGATATAGCAAGAGTGAGCAACGACTTTGTTCAGCAAGTTTAAATACAATAACGATATATCATGATTGAAAGAAAGAACAAGCTTTCGGATTTTCAACAATATAATAATTGTGAAAGAGTACGAATCATAATTTCAATAATTGAATGACTGAATCAAGTAATGTTGAGTGTCAATAATGACCATGAACAATTTTAACTGAACCTTATGGTAATGAAGGTGATCAGCCTTTCATACCTGATGAACACATGCAACAAGCACTATGTGCGAATCAACAATTTAAAGATGTGGAATAATTATACAGAATTAAACCATAGCATGCTTGAAACGTAATAACTTGAATTTGAGTTAGGGACTTGAACAATAAAATAATATATCCTGCTCGAATATAAATTGAGTAGGGTTTAGGAAACTTGTCTGTTTGCTCAGCTACAATTAATGTCTAGCTTTAACTAACTGGCTTTGAAAGACCTAACATTAGTAAAGTTGGTCTAATAATTAGTACAGCGTATTTGTACAACTATACGCTCATTAAGAAACTTATCTACCACAAATAAGTACGAACACATAATTTACATCAGTCAAAACAATATTATTAACCTTATAGACCCTCAATCAAATTAGGTTAATAATTTAATAAATTAGAAAATATTTTTCTTAAGTGTTGGACACTTATTAAACTATTAAACAATTTATTATAATTGTTTAAACAAAAGAGTTAAAAGACATTTTCTTTATTTCATTAAATCTAATTTTATTTAATTACTATTTATCATTAATTAAATAGTAAGTAATTAACTACCTTTAGTTATTATTTAATAATAAATAATAACTTACAAGATTTATTTATTATTTAAAATTAATCAAATAATAAATAATTATATTATATTAAAAATAATCAAATATCTTTAGTTATTATTTAATAATAAATAATAACTAATTAACTAGATTCATTTATTATTTAAAGTTAATTAAATAATAAATAATAAAATTATATAGTAAATACTCAAATATCATTAGTTATTATTTAATAATAAATAATAACTAACTAAATTTATTTATTATTTAAAGTTAATCAAATAATAAATAATTAAATAATCAATCTTAGTTGTCTTTAATTATTATTTAATAGTAATTAAATAATAATTAATTAATTTATCATCCTTGTTTATTATTTAATATTAATTAAATAATAATTAGTTTAATCATAAATTCAGAAGATATAATATTAAACTAACTAGATTAATATTTACAACATTTAAATATTAATCCTAAATATTTATTATATTTGAAAAATATAATATTAAACTAACTAGATTAATATTTACAACATTTAAATATTAATCCTAAATACTTATTATATTTGAAAAATATAATATTAAACTAACTAGATTAATATTTACAACATTTAAATATTAATCCTAAATACATATTATATTTGGAAAATATAATATTCAATACCTAAATATCATTTTTGTATTACTATTATTTTTGTTATAATTTTAAATTAATTTTTAAACATTCAAATTAATTAAAATTATCAAGAATGGCAATTCTGTAAATAAGCCGAAAAACGAACGGAGGGGCAATTTCGTAATTTCGCAGAAAAAGACCGGAGGGGCAAAAATGTAATTTCGTCAAAATCGGTATCTCGCGCATTGCGCGCGCCGACAAAACTAGGTCCCAAAACGGTGCCGTTTTAATGTCACCGAAGCTAGCTTCCGCGCATTACGCGCGGATGAAATTTTTTATTCGCCAAAACGACGTCGTTTTGGCTCCGTGTCCGAACAGTGAATAGGATTCCGCGCAATGCGCGGCAGTCCTTTATTTTTGTTTCCCAGCAGAACGTGAACAGTGCTATTTTAATACACAACTTAATAAAATTTATACCTTCAAGAAATCTTTAAGTCCTCAATAAAAATCCAAAAAAATTACCAACCACTTAATCTCAATTTATAACATGAAAATTTAATTTTTCATGATTTAATATTAAATTTTTTTATAAAAATTTTTACATCACATAAACTACCACAAATCATAACTTTTTGTGTATAACTCCATTTTGAGTGATTCAAACTTTGTTTTTCTCATGATTTAATGTTCTATAATATTATAACATTAAATCTAAATTTTATAAAAATATTTTTGGACATAAATTTCAAAACTTATTTACACACTATTAAATACATATTTTAGCATATAAAATATACCAAAATACAAACCAAGCATATTAAACTCAAGCATGGCATAAATATTACTAATACACATTACTAACTATATTAGCATATTTATACTAACATGATGGTTTAATTAATTTAAAACAAAGCTAGATTTTAAAGTAACAATTACCTTGTTTTAATGGATATCTTCATTTTCCTTCCAAAGTAGGTTGTGAAATCTTGAAGACATGAACCAAGAACTCCTTCTCCTTCCTTATCCTTGCTCTCAAATATTTTCTTACCCAAGCTATTTCTCTCAACTCTCTCTAACTTGAAAAGTGGAAGAAGAAGAAATGACTACAAAAATTTCCTAAATTGTAAGTATACTCTTACAAAATATTAGATACACATATGTATCTATTAATCTAGACCATCATGCACCTAGCAAAGATACTAGCACAAGAAAAGCTTTAAGGACTAGAGTTGGTGAAAAGATGGATGGTCCATGTATTTTTAAAAATCAATACAAGTAACCTTAATTTAATTAAATGAAAAATAAAAGAAAACAAAAATCAATTCACTATTTTTTACTTCCTTTTTGCCGGCAATCATCCATGATCATTGTCCCAAAAAGAATGTCACTTTTCATTTTTTAAGAATTAATAGTTTTATTAAGTATTTTTCAAGTGGGCCAATCATTGGGCTTTAATTTAAAATACCAATTGAGCTTCTATTAAATTGTTTGGGCTACTAAATTGTCAAATTTTATTATTCTCCACTTGGGCTACTAATTGACCCATGTTGGGCTAATTTAATAATTTACACATTAATTATTCAATCCATGATTAAATAAATAATTAGATTGAATAAATAATTAAATATTCTAACCCATAAGTATTAAATTACTAAATGGACTAATAATATTATTAATAATATTTTACATTATTTACATTAATTAATTATCATATTAATTAATTTATAAAATTTAATTCACTCATTATATTCAATTTAATTGAATATTTAATTAATGACAAGTTGTCAATTATTTTGATATTAAAACTTTAGAGTGTGTTCGCTAATAATAATATATATAATCTATATATATTATTTATACACATTACCTTACCTCGAAAACAATTTCACAATAAATTATGAAATTAAAATAAATACAATATATAATTTAATATATATTATTTAGGCCATAAGTTAAATTATTTAATATATTTACATTAAATAATTCATTTCTCATCAATTATGGAAATAGTTCCATTTACCCAAAAATACATTGAAATACTAATATATTTTCTCAATTTCTTATTTAAATAATTTATTTAATTATTTAATGAATATTACACAAATAATTGTATAATTTAAATTTCTCACTCTCATAAATCATTTACAATGATTTATTTAATTATAGAATATATTCAATTACTATTTAAAATTACTTAATTAATTTAATCCCTTTATATATATGTACATATATATGAAATTAAAGGTTGTACATATATACAATTATAAATCTCCCTTAATTAATTCAACTACTTTATATAATTTATAATTATATAAATTACATAATTATTCCTCACAAATAATTTATCAACAATTTGCATAATTGTTGATTAATGAATAAATTAATTCCACAATAAACCTTTTAATTCAATTCGGATTAATTTAATATTAATCTATCTATTTATCACAATTTAATTAACCATTAAATTAGGTTACTAAATATGCACGCATATATATATTCATATAAATACATATTTAATTTACACGCAACCACGTCGCATAATTACATAACTCCACTAATTAATTCTCTTAATTTAATTAGACTTGCTGTTAGTCAAGTTTATTGAATTATCACTTTACTTGCTAACTTATCAAAAATTTGGATATCACCATATTGTCGACGCCGGGATTTTCGTCGTCTCGTTTTTTATTATTAAAATGTCCCTTTCCAATTTTAGCCTTTTGATTTAAATGTGATTTTGAAAAGGGTCGGCTTAATGTCGACGGGTTTTGAAAGATCGATTTTTATGAGCCAATTGACCAGAGTCGCCAGTTGGTATATTTGAAATGGATGTACCAACTCATCCGAGTTTGTTTTCGTAATCGCTGGCTCATATGTGACTCCGAGTTAATTGGTCCGCAAACCGAGATTCATAGAGTTCGGGGGCTTGCTTAAGCGAGGGGAAGGTGTTAGGCACCCCCCGACTTCCGTAAAACACGGTTACCGCTATCTTGATGTTTTCCTATCCTTTTAAATCCAAAAATGTGTGAGTTGCGTGTGTGTGCGTGTGTGCTTAGGTGAATGCTTGTGGTGAATTTTGTTTGGATTTTTGTATGGCAAATGTGCTTTATCTGGAAAGCGTTTTAACGTCTTTTGACCCAAATGACGAGGCTTCGTTTGTTAGAAGAAAGATTAATTTTAATTTCGAAAACGATGAGGCTTTTATTAGATGTCTTTTTAGAAAACAATAGTTTTTTAAACTTTTGTCAAATAGGAATCGAGACTATACATTGCCTTCTAACAGTAAATATAAATAAAACGAGGGCAACTTCTAGAACTCTTTAACCCTATGCACAAAGTTTAATGAAAACATTTATTTATTTGCGAAATCGTTTTTTAAGACCTTTTGGAACCAAATGAAGCCTTTTTGCCAAACATGGATTTAAGTTCGCCAAAACTCTTAATTTTAATCCTCGTGGATCTAATATCATAATTTGCTTGATTTTATAAAAATCTTTACCATTTCATTCCAAAATCGTTTTCTCGTGTCAAAAGGGAAAACCAAGCATCAAAATAACGTTGCGGCTATTCACGGGCATGTAAGCCATCCGAATAACCCCAAACGCCCACAATCGCACATTTCATTATTACGGGGCCTTAAACCCGATTTTTGATCCGACATCGCTTTAAGGCCCGAAAAGTTACATATTTACAATAAAAGCGCATCGCAATCGCTACCTACGTAAATGCTAACAAATAAACTAAAAGGATATCATCGGGAGGTTAGGAGGAGATTTAATCCGCCATAAATCCTCTCTAACCGTCCCTAATCCATAGATCTACAATATATTGACTACATTGGATCTAACTTCCAAATACACTAAATCAAACTATTGAAAACGCAATGCACCAAATATTTTCGGATCCACAGAAGATCCACCCAACAAATGCACAAATAAACAAATATTTACAAAATATTAAAGCACTAAAACAAGATAAAAGATTAAATCTAATAAATCTACAAAACATGCACCAATACTAAGAGAGATCGAGATTATTGCCTTGATATTGATGGATATAACACACTAGCCCTCAAATCGGATGTAGGATACAATATGATGTGGGAAGATTGAACAAAATGAGACAAATCCTCACATTTCTCTCACAAACCCGAAGGTTTCTCTCTCTAAAACCTTCAAAACTCCTCCTCCTCTTCAGCTCTCGGGTGGAAATGGCGATCTATAGCCATTTCCAGGCAGCCGCAGATGCATCTGCGGCTGGCCGCAGATCCATCTGCGGCTGGGCGGCACGCCGCTTCCTCGGCTGCCGTGTGCCGTCTCCTCGAGCCGTGCGAACCTCGAAAGTCGTTTGGCCGCAGATGCATCCGCGGCTGTCTGGCTTGCTTTTCTCGATTTTCGTGCCACGCGGTCTTAATTCGCCAATTTCTGCGGTATTATTTTGGAAGGCTGTATTTAATAATTGTGCTTGGCTTCCAGGGGGCGCTGCCCCCTTTCCACCCCCGCCAGCTCACCGGCGAACTGGGCAGCCGCTCGCTCACCGGGGAGCGAGACCCCCGAACATCGTAAGCGGAGTGGCCATCAGTCGTCTTTTGTGGTCGGCTCAGGTTTTTCTGGATCAACTGTTCGACTTGCCTCAAGTGACCGGATGTTCGTTGTCCGTTGTGGCGGCTTTGACCGTAAATTGCTGGGGTGGCTTGATGTTGGGGTCCACCTTCCTTTTCGCTCGTCGGGTCAAATGACGATTCTGCCCTCCTGTCAGGGTTAGTGCAAAAGTGCAAAATTTGGGTGTCTACACATATCTAAGTTAGTCCGTTAAACTTAATTTGGACCTCTATTTATCTATCACTACTAGGTTATCAAACTCCAACCTTTATTAAATATTAAATATTTTATTTCTAATTCATTTAAATATCCGGGATATTACATTCACCCCTTCTTCTAAAAATTTCGTCCCCGAAATTATCTCATACACATTTCTACCAATTTTCATCTCTGAGTATAACTCTTTACTCATCAAAGTCTATGACCACCCTTTTCTAGGAAGTTCATACTTCTAAACTCATAATTCCAGAACAATGGAATATCTTGCAGAAGAATAAATTGAAACTCAATATCTTACAAAAGAATAAATTGAAAATCAAAATATTCATTAAAACTTTCATAATATGCTGAGGGGTCATCAAGACTGTGAACATGGAATTAACTGAATTCCGAATAAATAGTATTTATCCCTGTAAATACTAATAAACAGAGTGTTTATCAATCACAAAGACTGAAAATATTCCATAGGTGTACGCTAGGTGATCAGCCTATCGTACTTCTGCGTTGTGCACAACGACTTCTCACGGGGTCGAACTCTTTGGATTTACCAACCCATATCAGCATGCCACCACTGTTGGGCGCCCCCTCGCGGGTTCTTTATTCATGGCTCTGACATATCCCCCATTACGGGGTTGTTCACCTCAGACTTACTACAAAATTCCGCTCCAGCATAAGTTGGATTGGAAAATAAAACTTGAGTCATTTCTGACCAAAAGTGTCCAGTCAAAATAAATGACATAGACTCACATCATTGAACTGTTCGTATATTACGATTCAAAAAAATCATTTCAGATTAGTTAAAGTACTAAAATTCATTTATAGGACTTCATGATACCGCACCGTTGCAACAGTGCGTTGAGGATTCCGTCTTTTTCATCTCTGCACCATGGCTTTAATGGCGTGTGATGATTTTATAAATACATTTTGATATTTTCAAATCAATTTGTATTGCCGAAACAATTAGCATAGACTCTTCTTTAAACGTTTCGAAATACTAAAAATCATTTTGACTTTGTCATATTACATCATACCACAGTGGGCTTAAAAATACATCCAACACTAGGTTACTCTGCATTGATGACTCCATCGGTTATCATCTCTGCACTAAATGCATTAATGATTTCAAAAATACATTTGTCTTTTCAAAAGCACAAAAGTGCGAATTTGGCACGATTTTAAGAATTTCAAAATCTAGCATGGCTAGAAGATTTGGAATATCCTAAAACCTCAAAACACCTCAAATTTTTCCTCCACATTCTTTTCCAGCTTAATAACTATATCTATTATAGCCTTAACCTGACTACTTAACTCTATCCATACCTACTGTTCATCAAACTTACCACATATTTGGGCTCAGCAACTTACCACAATCATATGGTTTGAGGAACTTGTCATAGTCAGGCCAAAGTCGCCCATTCGCTGAGGGGCTCCACCACATGACTATGAGTCACGAACTTACTATGCGTGTCAGTTCTCAGAACACGAACTTATCTTAACATCCTCTACCTATCCGTTATACACATGATAAAAGAATCACCTTCTCAACATACATATAGTGAATAGCGCGACACCAGGTTTCAGTTGATTATCATTATAGGAAGCCAAGTGATCGTCAAACCAAACACAATCTCCTGCCCATACAAGAAATTGGTCAACTCAGCCACTAATCAATATAGGAAGTTAAGCGGTCGTTAAACCAAGAACAAATCCCCTGCCCATACAAAGGACTGTTCAACTCAACCACTGTATCAATATAGAAAGCTAAGTGGTTCTAAAACCAAGCACTAATTCCCCGCCCATACCAGGAATTGTACAACTCAGCCACTAATATGAGTCCTCAATTAAAAACCTACAAACCTCTAACTTCTCCTAACTTGATATGAATTTTGTCAATTCATACCTTATCACACTCAACCCTTCAAGAGTCCACTTGTTACTATTTCAGTATCTTCATTGTTATAGCACCATGCTATCAACACAACCTCTTAATCATTTAACAGACCATTTGTCATTCCATGATTTTACTATGATCATCGTGATCTTATAACACAATTGATTTCACTGTACTATTTCTCCTTTATTCTAGGATCGTTTAATTCTATCATCTTATCATTCATCTCTGATCATTTTACTGTACGATCCTTCTCTTTTTAAATTCTTGAATCAAGTGTTCCCTGATTCTTATTCCATTTATTTGGATTACACTCATTGAAGATCCTTCATTAAATCTTTTCATATATCTATGTATCTATATAGATTTATTTCCTCCTTTATAAACTGTATATGTTCATTTCTAAACTCTATCTGAGTTTATCATTTCACTGTCTTTATTATCTTTCCATGATTATAGCCTAAGGTACTACTACCTAAGAACTATAACCTATCAGCTCTGATACCAACTTGTAACGCCCCCAAATCCGGGTTCCTTAAACCCTAGACTTGGTACGTCACGATACATCATCTTCATACATGTTCTATAACTAATGCGGAATATATAAACATAAATTGTTTATTCTACAACATTTCCCAAGGTTTCTAACCTTAACTTACATATATACCTTTAGATTCATAAAAAGGTTTACAAAATTACTTACATCATATAACAATTTAGTTATAATGAATAACACTATAATCTTGTCTTTTGCGTCTGTCTCCGTCTCTCCTCGGACATTCGTATTATTCTGAAATTTGTTATCATGATATAGCAAGAGTGAGCAACGACTTTGCTCAGCAAGTTTAAATACAATAACGATATATCATGATTGAAAGAAAGAACAAGCTTTCGGATTTTCAACAATATAATAATTGTGAAAGAGTACGAATCATAATTTCAATAATTGAATGACTGAATCAAGTAATGTTGAGTGTCAATAATGACCATGACCAATTTTAACTGAACCTTATGGTAATGAAGGTGATCAGCCTTTCATACCTGATGAACACATGCAACAAGCACTATGTGCGAATCAACAATTTAAAGATGTGGAATAATTATACAGAATTAAACCATAGCATGCTTGAAACGTAATAACTTGAATTTGAGTTAGGGACTTGAACAATAAAATAATATATCCTGCTCGAATATAAATTGAGTAGGGTTTAGGAAACTTGCCTGTTTGCTCAGCTACAATTAATGTCTAGTTTTAACTAACTGGCTTTGAAAGACCTAACATTAGTAAAGTTGGTCTAATAATTAGTACAACGTATTTGTACAACTATACGCTCATTAAGAAACTTATCTACCACAAATAAGTACTAACACATAATTTACATCAGTCAAAACAATATTATTAACCTTATAGACCCTCAATCAAATTAGGTTAATAATTTAATAAATTAGAAAATATTTTTCTTAAGTGTTGGACACTTATTAAACTATTAAACAATTTATTATAATTGTTTAAACAAAAGAGTTAAAAGACATTTTCTTTATTTCATTAAATCTAATTTTATTTAATTACTATTTATCATTAATTAAATAGTAAGTAATTAACTACCTTTAGTTATTATTTAATAATAAATAATAACTTACAAGATTTATTTATTATTTAAAATTAATCAAATAATAAATAATTATATTATATTAAAAATAATCAAATATCTTTAGTTATTATTTAATAATAAATAATAACTAATTAACTAGATTCATTTATTATTTAAAGTTAATTAAATAATAAATAATAAAATTATATAGTAAATACTCAAATATCATTAGTTATTATTTAATAATAAATAATAACTAACTAAATTTATTTATTATTTAAAGTTAATCAAATAATAAATAATTAAATAATCAATCTTAGTTGTCTTTAATTATTATTTAATAGTAATTAAATAATAATTAATTAATTTATCATCCTTGTTTATTATTTAATATTAATTAAATAATAATTAGTTTAATCATAAATTCAGAAGATATAATATTAAACTAACTAGATTAATATTTACAACATTTAAATATTAATCCTAAATATTTATTATATTTGAAAAATATAATATTAAACTAACTAGATTAATATTTACAACATTTAAATATTAATCCTAAATACTTATTATATTTGAAAAATATAATATTAAACTAACTAGATTAATATTTACAACATTTAAATATTAATCCTAAATACATATTATATTTGGAAAATATAATATTCAATACCTAAATATCATTTTTGTATTACTATTATTTTTGTTATAATTTTAAATTAATTTTTAAACATTCAAATTAATTAAAATTATCCAGAATGACAATTCTGTAAATAAGCCGAAAAACGAACGGAGGGGCAATTTCGTAATTTCGCAGAAAAAGACCGGAGGGGCAAAAATGTAATTTCGCCAAAATCGGTATCTCGCGCATTGCGCGCGCCGACAAAACTAGGTCCCAAAACGGTGCCGTTTTAATGTCACCGAAGCTAGCTTCCGCGCATTACGCGCGGATGAAATTTTTTATTCGCCAAAACGACGCCGTTTTGGCTCCGTGTCCGAACAGTGAATAGGATTCCGCGCAATGCGCGGCAGTCATTTATTTTTGTTTCCCAGCAGAACGTGAACAGTGCTATTTTAATACACAACTTAATAAAATTTATACCTTCAAGAAATCTTTAAGTCCTCAATAAAAATCCAAAAAAATTACCAACCACTTAATCTCAATTTATAACATGAAAATTTAATTTTTCATGATTTAATATTAAATTTTTTTATAAAAATTTTTACATCACATAAACTACCACAAATCATAACTTTTTGTGTATAACTCCATTTTGAGTGATTCAAACTTTATTTTTCTCATGATTTAATGTTCTATAATATTATAACATTAAATCTAAATTTTATAAAAATATTTTTGGACATAAATTTCAAAACTTATTTACACACTATTAAATACATATTTTAGCATATAAAATATACCAAAATACAAACCAAGCATATTAAACTCAAGCATGGCATAAATATTACTAATACACATTACTAACTATATTAGCATATTTATACTAACATGATGGTTTAATTAATTTAAAACAAAGCTAGATTTTAAAGTAACAATTACCTTGTTTTAATGGATATCTTCATTTTCCTTCCAAAGTAGGTTGTGAAATCTTGAAGACATGAACCAAGAACTCCTTCTCCTTCCTTATCCTTGCTCTCAAATATTTTCTTACCCAAGCTATTTCTCTCAACTCTCTCTAACTTGAAAAGTGGAAGAAGAAGAAATGACTACAAAAATTTCCTAAATTGTAAGTATACTCTTACAAAATATTAGATACACATATGTATCTATTAATCTAGACCATCATGCACCTAGCAAAGATACTAGCACAAGAAAAGCTTTAAGGACTAGAGTTGGTGAAAAGAGGGATGGTCCATGTATTTTTAAAAATCAATACAAGTAACCTTAATTTAATTAAATGAAAAATAAAAGAAAACAAAAATCAATTCACTACTTTTTACTTCCTTTTTGCCGGCAATCATCCATGATCATTGTCCCAAAAAGAATGTCACTTTTCATTTTTTAAGAATTAATAGTTTTATTAAGTATTTTTCAAGTGGGCCAATCATTGGGCTTTAATTTAAAATACCATTTGGGCTTCTATTAAATTGTTTGGGCTACTAAATTGTCAAATTTTATTATTCTCCACTTGGGCTACTAATTGACCCATGTTGGGCTAATTTAATAATTTACACATTAATTATTCAATCCATGATTAAATAAATAATTAGATTGAATAAATAATTAAATATTCTAACCCATAAGTATTAAATTACTAAATGGACTAATAATATTATTAATAATATTTTACATTATTTACATTAATTAATTATCATATTAATTAATTTATAAAATTTAATTCACTCATTATATTAAATTTAATTGAATATTTAATTAATGACAACTTGTCAATTATTTTGATATTAAAACTTTAGAGTGTGTTCGCTAATAATAATATATATAATCTATATATATTATTTATACACATTACCTTACCTCGAAAACAATTTCACAATAAATTATGAAATTAAAATAAATACAATATATAATTTAATATATATTATTTAGGCCATAAGTTAAATTATTTAATATATTTACATTAAATAATTCATTTCTCATCAATTATGGAAATAATTCCATTTACCCGAAAATACATTGAAATACTAATATATTTTCTCAATTTCTTATTTAAATAATTTATTTAATTATTTAATGAATATTACACAAATAATTGTATAATTTAAATTTCTCACTCTCATAAATCATTTACAATGATTTATTTAATTATAGAATATATTCAATTACTATTTAAAATTACTTAATTAATTTAATCCCTTTATATATATGTACATATATATGAAATTAAAGGTTGTACATATATACAATTATAAATCTCCCTTAATTAATTCAACTACTTTATATAATTTATAATTATATAAATTACATAATTATTCCTCACAAATAATTTATCAACAATTTGCATAATTGTTGATTAATGAATAAATTAATTCCACAATAAACCTTTTAATTCAATTCGGATTAATTTAATATTAATCTATCTATTTATCACAATTTAATTAACCATTAAATTAGGTTACTAAATATGCACGCATATATATATTCATATAAATACATATTTAATTTACACGCAACTACGTCGCATAATTACATAACTCCACTAATTAATTTTCTTAATTTAATTAGACTTGCTTTTAGTCAAGTTTATTGAATTATCACTTTACTTGCTAACTTATCAAAAATTTGGATATCACCATATCTAAGTTAGTCCGTTAAACTTAATTTGGACCTCTATTTATCTATCACTACTAGGTTATCAAACTCCAACCTTTATTAAATATTAAATATTTTATTTCTAATTCATTTAAATATCCGGGATATTACAGTTAACGGGTGGAGTGAAATATTTATTTTTATTTTTTTATATCCTCTCCAAAGTGATAAGAAAAATATATATATATATATATTTTACACTACCCGCAATCTTAGATGACGGGTAGTGTAAAATTATTATTTTTAAATTTTTTTCTTATCCGTTGGAGATGATATATATATACCAAAACCTTGGTCAAAACCGTGGGCTGCTTTACTAGAAAAAAAAACGAGCACCAATTTCAGTAAATATAAAAAAATAATAATAATTTTATATAATAAATTATACTAAATAAATTGTTCTAAACACATACGCATACATATATGAAATCAAAACAATTAATAATTCGCATAAAGTTTAGCTCTTAATGCCTCTGTTGATTTGTAAAAATTCTTAGACATACAATCAAATTGCATAAAATAGTGGAAGTATAACAAAATTAAATTTAAACTTTTACAAACCATTATCCAAAATCAACATTTATGCGCAACTATTAATTAATAAAAAGAAGTTAGAGAATTATACCTTTGTAGAATTCAAAACTTCAACGGGTACAACTTCAACTCTAAATCCTTCGCGTTCTTTTTGAATTTCATCGATTGGATTCCAATGATCAATGTTAGTCACTCAAGTGTTTGGCCTCTAGAGTTGATCCACCAAGAAATAATAATAATTAAAGAAATGGATGATGACAAACTCTAGTTTTCTCTCTCTTGAGAATATATGAGTACTCTCTTAAAACTTGTGGAAGTGAATGTGTATAACCCCAAACCATAATAAAACTTCTCTTATTTATAGATTTAGTAAATCCTCCTAACACCTTTAGGAATATGTTTTTTAATTAAATTTCTAATCTAATTAAGAATTTAATTAATTTAATATAATAATTATAATTTCTAAACCACTTAGGAACTTAATTATCAATTATGAGAGTGCTCTTATTAATTAATTCCTAAACTATTTAGAAACTAAATAATAATGATAATAGTAATAATAATAATAAGTTCCCTCTTATTAATTTATAATTAATATTTTTAAAATACTAAATAATAAATATTAAGTTATTTAATTTTTTCTATCCCCATAGTATGAATTAAATATATTTAATTCATTATTATAATTATGTCATTTACTTCTTAAAGAATTTTTTTTTTTTTTGCGATGTGACCCTTTAGGTTCTCCATATTAAACCGGATATAGAATAAATTAATTAGAACTATTCTAATCTTATTTATATAAATAAATTAAACTATTTAATTTATTTTAATAAATAATATTTATTCTATAACAAGGGTAAGCTCTTGTAGCGATTAATGACTTTTCAGATAATATAGATTTTAACATTTAATCACAAAGGAACATATTCAGTGAATAGTTATTCTACAATTCAATCATTCTACCTCACAATGTCTCAATCAAATATAAGATATGGTATAATTGTCAAGTCTTATTTTATTTGATTATATGCATTTCGATCCTTAAATGAATAACTCTAATTAATGTAAATTAGAAACTACTTTTAAATTTCCATTATGTCTTGGCCAAGGACTACTTAGTTATCATTTATCGAATCGCATAGGATATTCTCTTTTTTTATTAGAAGTGGTAAATTCTTTGTTGATCATTCACCTATCTCCATGTATGACTTATTATATCTGATCATACCATTTGACACACCCTAAATGTTTTAAGGAATATGTTAAAATACAATTCACCATACACAAGATACTATGATGATCTCAAGTCCAAGGATTACTTGTACTACTATTATAAAAGGAACTCCTATTAACAGACAAGTAAGACTCCATTAAGTGTTCCTTGAGCGAGTCACGTTCAGTGAACTTATTCTCTAATAAGCACCTACACACAAATGATTACGAGATCAATCATCCTATTCATAAGAGCAAACATAATATGTACTAATCTATCCGGATTCACTAATCCTCATTTTATTGATCCCACAATTAGGAACAATTTTAATTTTGAGTTATCTTGAATTAAGATCTCATTAGCATAACCATCATCATGATTCTAAAAGTATTGCTCAACAACTATGGGTTTATCACAGTTAATATCATCTATTAAATATGGATAAAGAAAATGCCTTTGTATAAATAAACTTTTATTAATAACTGAATAAGATTACAAAGTACATGCTACATCATATCAAATTTGATTGGCTTGGTTGCAAACTACTTTCACTTACAGAATGGCATTCTCCTTGCCAAAAGAAGGATGCAGGTATAATACAAAAGAAGTCACAAAGATTTTACTTGCAAGATGATGAGTTGTATAAAAGGGTATTCAGTGGCAAGCCTCTACAATGTTTAGACTTGGTTTATCAAATGCATAGAGACGAGCACCAATGAGGAGCTATGTTGTATAAACAACTAATTGATCATGGGTACTATTGGCCAAAGATGAAAAAAGATTGGTTAGAGTTTGTAAAGAAGTGTCATGCTTGTCAAATTCACGGGAATCTAGTGCACGCCTTTGTGGTAGACATGAGAACTGTAGCAACACCTTGGCCTTTTCATACATGGGGAATGGATCTCATAGGGTCTATTTATCTGAATTCAAGAGGAAACATATGGATCTTGACTGCCACAAAGATGTATACAAAATGGGTGGAAGCAGTTCCATTGAAGAAAGCTACAGCACCGACAGTGGCAAACTTTATAAAAGGGAACATCATTTGTCATTTTGGGATTCCAAAAGTCAGCTTGTCGGATAATGGGACACCTTTCATAAATAGGGATGTCAAGAAATTAATGGACAGATACAAGGTGAAACATTATAAGCCATCACCATATTACCCGAAAGGCAACGATCAACTAGAGGCCACCAATAATACCTTGATCAAGATTCTAGCAAAGACTCTAGATGATCATCTAAAGGAATGGCCAGAACAGTTGCCAATAGCATTATGGGGCTATCGAACTTCAAAGAGGAAGCCTACAGAGAGACTCCATATGCCTTAGTATACGGTGAAGAAGCTGTCTTGCCCGCAGAAATAGAAATTCCTTTGGCCAGAGTGAAACTCCGAAGCCTAGTTGAGGAAGAGAACCAACCAACTACTCTAGAAGCCTTAGCTGACTTCCGAGACAAAGATAAAGATAAATTAGAAAGGTACCATGAACGACTACGGCGACAATATAATACCGTAGTGGTACCTTAACATAATTTAGTGGGGGACTTTGTGCTCAAGACCGCGATTCAAGTCATGAGGGGAACACCAACCACCAAATTTTTTCCCGAATGGGAAGGCCCGTATGAGGTACGAGTGGTCTATAAAAGTGGGTATTGTAAAATATCTCGTGTGGGATCTGACACTATCTCCGGCCCCCCTGAACCTAAAGTGGGTCAAAAGATATTATACATGAGATAGTCATCGAAGAAAGAAAAGTTATGCTTTATCTTTAAAAGTGACCAAGGCACCCAGACTCGACCAAGTCCTCGAACCCGACAAGTTACACTTTCTCTTTGAAAGTGATTGAGGCACCCCGACATGAACAAGTCCTCGAACCAGACAAGTTACACTTTATCTTTAAAAGTGATCAGATATTATTATTAATTTTTTTCCACTTCTATTCAAAAAAATTGAGATTCAAAATATCATGAAACGTTATGTTTTTCGTCAAAAGCAAATGATTATTAATGATATAACACAAGCTTTTGCAAATTTTCTAAGAATATACAAACTCAAGTGGTTAACTATGAATTATATTCATGTTATATTATGCAAAGTTTTATCTTAGAATATTAACTTGGATAATTTATGATTCAAGGACCCATATTGATTTATAATGATTCAAAATAATAAAGACACATAATGAATAAAAATACTTTGATAATTGAAAAAGCAATTTGACAAATGAGTTCTTTTGAAACAGGAAAATAAGTACTACAAAAGGCTTTGAGCCAAAGGCCATTACATATAGAACTATAGTGGGGGCATGGCCAAAGCTTCTAAGGAAAAAATAAATGCATCACGAGCCTGAGCGTCATCTTTCAGTTCTCATTCAAAATTTAGAGCAGCTAACTCATAATCCTGAACTTTAGTCTCGCATTCTTGGAGCTTGGCTTTCACTTTGGAAATAGCGGTATGAATCTTTGAGAGTTCCTCTGAAGAAAAATGACAATGGTTATGTCGGAAGACAACCTCAGCCCATAGTGTAGCAATATGATGATCCCGGGTAATAAGGTCCAATCTAGCATGGAAAAGGGACACGTCAAAACCAAGGGCGGCGAGATTAATAACCTTACAATTTAGCTTATCCAAATCTTCATTTTGCAAAGTCTGAAGGGAGAGATTTGACATTTCAAGAATGAAACTAGCAAGGTGATTTAACAAGATAGTTACCAAAGAAGCCTCATGAACGACCAAGCGATCTAAAGTCTATGGGAACCGAATTAATAGATATTCAATGATCTCTTGATTAGAGTCTATAATTTGGAAACCTCTCCATGCAACAAGTGTAATGTCCTAGAATTTTCACGTCTTTATTAATTAAATTATTAATTTAATTTCTAACGAGTTAGTTTTACGAGATTATTTAAATCTTTTTATGTGATTAATTAATTATGTGATTAAATAATTATGTAATTAATTACTAAAATTAATTAAAGGGGGTCAATAATATGTTATTAAATTAGTGAACAAACCCTAAAGTTTTAATATCAAAATAATTGATAAGTTTCCTATTAATTAAATATTCAATTAAATTGAATATAATGAGTGAATTAAATATAATAAATTAATTAATATGATTATTAATTAATGTAAATAATGCAAAATATTAATAATAATACTTATTAGTCCATTTAGTAATTTAATACTTATGGGTTAGAATATTTAATTATTTATTCAATATAATTATTTATTTAATCATGGATTGAATAATTAATGTGTAAATTATTAAATTAGCCCAACATGGGTCAATTAGTAGCCCAAGTGGAGAATAATAAAATTTGACAATTTAGTAGCCCAACCAATTTAATAGAAGCCCAATTGGTAATTTAAATTAAAGCCCAATGATTGACCCACTTGGAAAAAACAATTATATAATTTATTAATTATTAAAAAGTGAGCTAGTGACTCAATTTTGGGACAAGAAGTCCATCAGCCGACAACAAGGAGAAAGAGAGAGGATATCGTTTTTTATTTATTTATTATTATTTGATTTTTCATTTATTTAATAAAGGGTTGCTTGTTTTATTTTTGTAGTACATGAAACCATGCCTCTTTTCACCAACTAAGTCATTTAACCCATTCCTTGTGTAAGTTGTCATCTAGGAGCATGGGCTAAATTATTAGATATATTATGTGTATCTAATAATTTTGCAAGTATACTTGAACTTGTTAGATGTTATTTCATTATTTTCTCCAAGTCCAAAAGAGAGAGCTAGAGAGCATTTGAGAGTGTAGAAAAATATTTTGAGAGCAAAATTATCAAGAGAAGGAGTTCTTGGTTTATGTCTTCAAGATTCATCACCTACTTAGGAAGAAAAAGGAAGATAGTCATTAAAACAAGGTAATGATTATTTTAAATGTAGTTTGTTTTTAAATTAAATAAATCATCATGTTAGTATAAACATGTTAATATAGTTATTAATGTGTAGTTGTAATAATTATGTCATGCTTGAGTTTAATATGTTTGATTTGTATTTTGGTATATTTTGTATGCTAAAATACGTGTTTAATAGTGTATAATAAAGTCTTGAAATTTATGACCAAAAATATTTTTATAAAACTTAGGTTTGATGTTCTAATATTATAGAACATTAAATCATGAGAAAAACAAAGTTTGAATCACTCAAAATGGAGTTATACACAAAAAGTTATGATTTGTGGTAGTTTATGTGATGTAAAATTTTTTATAAAAAAATAATGATATTAAATCATGAAAAATTAATTTTTCATGTTATAAATTAATATAAGGTGATTGGTAATTTTTTTGGATTTTTATTGAAGATTTAAAAATTTATTGAAGGTATAATTTTAATTAAAGTGTGTATAGCCGGAACACTGTTCACATTCTGCAAAAGAGAAAAAAATTAAAGGTTTCCGCGCAATGCGCGGACCACTGTGCACTGAAGGACGCGGAGCCAAACGACGTCGTTTGGCGTCTCTGAAACGTTACTCCGCGCGTACGCGCGGAAGCCGTATCCGGCTTTCCAAAAAAGGCGTTGTTTTGGGCCGATAATTTTGTAAAGCGCGCCATGCGCAGAAGAAAATTACAGGAAAATTACAAGTTTGCCCCTCCGTGTTTTTTTCGGCGAAATGACCATTCTGCCCTCGGATTAGTTTTCAACTTATTTACGAAAATGCCATTCGGGTTAATTTTAATTAATTTAAATATTTGAAAATTAATTTAAAATTATAACAAAAATAATAATAATACAAAAATAATATTGGGGAGGATATTTTTCATTAAGTTTAATACTTAAATATTTTAAATATTAATCTAGTTAGCTAATCATGGTTAAGTTAAATAAATTTATTATTTATTTATTATTTTAAATGTTAATAATAAATAAAGGTGATAAATTAGCAATTATTATTTAATTCCTATTAAATAATACTTAAAGAGAGATAAAATTTATAAATTAATTATTTATTATTAAATAATAAATAAGGATAATTAAGTAATTAATTATTATTTAATTAGCATTAAATAACGATTAATGGAAATTAAGTTATTAGAGTAATAATTTATTATTTAATTTAAATAATAAATAAGAATGATTTGATTATTATTTAACCTTAAATAATAATTAAAATTAATTAAATAATTAATTATTATTTAATTGACATTAAATAATAATTAAAGAGGATTAAGATTAGCAAACTATTATTTAATTTCCTTAAATTAAATAATAAGTAAGGTTAATTACTTAGTTAATTATGTGTTGATTAATATTAAATTAAAGAAGGTTAAAATTAAGTCAATAATTATTTATTATTTAATTATAATTAAATAATAAGTAAGTACAATTAGTTATTATTTATTTTAAATAATAACTAGAGTTAATTAATTAATTTCTATTTAATCAAGATTAAATAGTAATTAAATAGAGATTGAGTTAATAAAATAAAATAAATTTAATTTAATTATGATTTAATTAAACAATTGTAATAAGTTGTTTAAGGGTTTAATAAGTGTCCAACACTTAAGAAAAATATTTCTAACTTATTAAATTATTAACCTAATATGATTGAGGGTCTATAAGGTTAATAATATTGTTTTGACTAATGTAATTTATGTGTTAGTACTTATGTGGTAAATAAGTTCATTATTAAGCGTATAGTTATGCAAATACGCCGTACTAATTATTAGACCGACTTTATTAATGTTAGGTCTTTCAAAGCAAGTTAGTTAAAGCTAGACATTTATTGTAGCTGAGCAGACAGGCAAGTTCTCTAACCCTACTCATTTATTGTTGAACAAGTTTCTATACTTGTATTTATTGTCAAAGCTTGAAGTGGTTTAATTATTTAAAATTATCCCACATCCATATTGTTTATAAAATCGCACTTAGTGCACTTGAAGCTTATTAGTTCTTGATTCATAAACTTTATTAAAAATGTCAAAAGCTAATAGTTCAGCTAGACATTTCGTTTATAAATTCAATACTTGAATACTTTTAAAAGCTTATCCAAACCATTGTTGGGTGTGGATTTCTTATATTAAGTCTGAGAATTGAACAACCATAAATTAGGGGATTTTTGTGTCGAGAAACCGACTTTGGGCGCCAGTGACTAAATGTAATGCATATACAGCGGGTTGAATAGGTTGATCCCCTTGAAAACCAAACAACTCAAAGGGTCAGAGGAAACTCTATTATACCCTCGTTAGTTCAGGGTCCTTAGTGACCACTCAGCATTTTAAGATTCAAATCTTCTGTTTATTAAAATTTGAATCCTGTTTCATTCACAATTGTTATATCTATTGTTGAACCATTGATGACATTTCCCATTCATTCATGACATATTAAATCTCTATGATTGTTCTAAACTTGCAGAGCAAACTAGTTGCTCATTCTTGCTATATCATGAACTATTTTCAGATATACCCGATTGCTCAAAGAAGGATAAGGGAAAAGGAAAAACCAGAGCTTAAGTTAGCCTATGCATGCTAATTAGATATTTAATTATGTATTTACGGTTGTTAAACCTTTTGTAATTCCTTATGATAGGAACTGTTTTTATGTTAAGGTTGATAGACCCTGGTATTGTAACCTTTTGAAGGGAACCAATATGTATTATTCCGCGATATTTAAATGCAATGTATGTATTTAATTGTTAGTAATGTGTTGAATAGTGAGAACCAAACTCGAGGTTATGGAACCCGGATTTGGGGTCATCACAACAAGTCTCCCGTTTGGATTGAAGGAAGCTTTAGAAGGAGCTATCTTAGAAGCCACCATGACATCAGGAGGGGTAAGATTCATGATCTCTAGATTTGTTGGCTGGCCTGCCAATTTTGAATCAATGGGAGGAAGACTAAGATCATCCATGAATGAATCTGCAAAATTTGGATGAAGGGCATCAAAGGCAGTAAGGTTCTCGTGAGGTAAAGGCAAGAGATTTAGATGTTTGGACTGAAAGAAATCATGGGCAACCAACTAAGAAATTATGCGAAAAGTATAAAAATAATCAATAAAGAAATGAGATGTACAGTGACATAAATAAGAAATGTACCAAATATCCAATAGAAAAGGAGTCGTGAGTCACCCCGCTCAATGAATTCAGACAATCACCCTCCCTAATGACTGTTCCCTTGGAAGAATCCCTCGGGGGATGAGGAAATCAGCAACTGGACTTGAAGGATTCTCCCTCGGAGTAGTGACATCCATATCATGAGCAATAACCATATTCCTTAGACCAGCAGGAACAGTGTTGTTAGCCGCTAAAACAGAACCTGCATCAGATAATAAAGGACTGGAATTGACACTGGTATAGTGATCATCTGCTGGAGGAAACTCAATAGGCTTGGGTTTATTTTTCTTACAAGATGCAAAGGGAGAATAATCTTCATCATCATCACTAGGCTAAATCAGAAAGCAAGGCAAGATGTCAGCAAACAGATAGATAAATAAATAATTATATATATAAAAAAATAAAATTAAACAAACATGTGCAATGTATTGTTTACCATAAGTTTTCGACGTCTCATAGGAAGATCCTTTGTGGCTGGCATAGTCGAAGCTATTTCTTTGGGTGGATGCCTAAATATGAAGGTAGTACCATTAGGTATGCACTTGAAAACATCATTCCTCATAGGGCTTGTGGTATATTTGGCAAAAGGCGCAGCCTCGTGGGTAGTAGTAGTAATAGGTTCCCTCACTCTCGAGCGTGTAATCTTATTTCCCTCAACAACAAAGGGTACCTAGGGAGGAGCTTGAGAAGGGGCATGAGATGGAGCCCGTGAAGGAGGATGATGACAAATAGAAGTGGAAGGCCGTGGAGAAGGAGGACGTGTAAGAGCCTTATAATCAGAAAGGCGGATACTAGCAGGCCACCTTTTTGGATGATGGTAGAGCAGTCAGCAGAGTTACATATATCCATGTTCTCGTAACCCTAAGCCAAGGACCTCACTCCACGACAGTGTTACATGCTGACTAGAGGCACCAGGAATAATAAAGGGCAAATGATCACCAAAAGTCCTAGGAATTTCCCATAAAAAAGAGGCAGATGACGGGATGAAATCTGCCAGAGCCTCCTTATAATCACCACTTTCAGATATGTCAAAGTTACAAGGTTGGACAAAACCAAACGTCTCATTACCCTTTGAGGAGAATAAAACACAGTCCCGAACTCGTCATCCTCCACAAAGTACGACAACTTGGTGGAATGGAGGATGAAGAACCAACGAAGGGATGATCCTCCTAGGTTGTCGACAGTCGCAAAGTGGCATGGCTCGTCTCTATTATAATGGGGAAGAATATCACCCTTAAGAACCATAGTAAAAGAACGAGTAATAAAGGCGGTGAAGTCATCAATATACAGTCGGAAGTGCCCTTATGACTAATCCACCGTGAAATGCGAGGTGCAATGATGGGTGATAAGAAAGGAGGATGCGAGGCCCCCAAATCACTACACTTAATATAGCTGACTTGGTGCTCACTATAATGCTAAATCATTAGGTTTATAGATGATTTCATTTATTCATAAACAAAGTTCTCATCTTAATTTTCAAAGATCTTTCATTATTTTATATCTAGTCCTTGTAATCGATACAAGAGACTCAATACTCAATCATAACATTTTATTTTTAAGATTTAAATATTCAATAACCTTACATGTTCTAATATCCACGACATTAAATCATTAGGATGACCCTTGGGGACAGAAAATCTCGCGGTGAATATTTGTATCTTCACACGTGATTAATGTTTGCATCTTTATCCGTGACAAATGGTTGTATCTTTGTCCGGTACAAAATTCTCTTTCCATACAAAACATTACACAGCTAGTTAAAACCCTCACTCAAAACATATTTGGTTATAGTGATATCTCTTCATATCAATAATCCTACTTATCTGACATTCAGAATAGTAATAACGAGTTATACCTGGGTCCGAGGAACCTTAACGATGGATTTGACCAGTCAATATCGCTTAGTCCTGTCTCGGATGTACAACATTCACAAGTTATTTATCGATCTTTATCCAGATAAATAGATCATTATCAATACTATGTTAAGTTTTAACAACTCTAGGTTTAATCAAAGTAAAGACGTAACAAGAGAATGTGATAAAACATGATAATATTTATATAATATTCGATTACATGTGTAAAGCTTGTTCTTATTACAAACTGTCATTATGACTACAGTTAAGAACAGTTAAGGAAAACAATAAACTAGTCTACACATTTCTTCTTTCCTTTCTTCTTTGAGCTGGAGCTCTCGGGTTTGTCTGCAACTTAGGTTTATTTGCAAGGGTGAGCTAAGATGCTCAACAAGTCTTAAACACATAGTATATAAGTGAACTCACACCGATATGAATTGTAAGGATTCATGACACAACAATTGGTATTACAAAATATTTTAACATAGCAAGACTGAGTGGTGGTTAGACCTTGAACTGTTCTTTGTCTTTCAATTTAGAACCATTTACAGTGGATATAGAAAGGGGATCAACCTGACGACATCCTATGTTATGTATAACATACACGACACTGGTCTAATAATGAACAGTGCGACATATTCATTTATTTCAGTTTACTTCACATGTCAGGATTACCTCAAGACAACTTGGTTTGATATAAGAAAGCATGATTCAAAATATATCACGAATAAGCATTCCATTTTTCAAGTTATGCTGAAACAAGAAGCAATAACTCTCATATAAAAGATTTATAGCACGTTGCTTATACAAAATGTATAAATTACATAAAAAATCAAGTAAACAAAGGTTAAGGATAGAAAACTTACCTTTTTGCATAATTAGGGTTTTCCGGTAATAGTTTAAAGTGCCTATATAAAGGGTTACGTGTACCCGAATGTTAGTTCATCAAACTTTCATTCTTTATAAGTGTTTTTATAACTAAACTATACTATTTTAATTGGTAGAATTTTTAGGAGGTTTGGCTAACTCAAAATCATTATTTTTGGTACCTGAACCCGAGGGTCCACTGAATTTTTTTTAGCTTCGACGTCTTTTCTGGTAACTGCCATAACTTTATCATACGAAAATATTTTGAAGTTATTCTTAAGTCTAAATTTCTTATAATTTCATGATCTACAACTTTCATTTATATTGGTAAGGCATATTATGAATTTAAGGTTTCAAAAAATGGCCAAAAATAGACAGTGAGCTTGATTTGATAAATTTTTTAGGGTTAACCATGTGAAACATGGTACCGCTTGTTTTAACTGTTTAAGAAATCATGTTATAAGACTCAATAATAATTTAAAACATAAAAATCATAAACCTTCTCATAGAAATATTTATGACTTTTGCTCAAGAGCACACGAAGAACAAAAAATCGTACATGGCTATGACTTATGTTCTTGAGCTTTTGGATTTTCTTACTTGAAATAATTTTAGTGTTATAACTGCTTACATAAGTGATTTTGACAATTTATAATTGATAAAATTTGATCATTATAACGGCTTGTATAATTGATTATAACAATTTATAATAGTTGCTCAAGAACATACGAAGAACACGGAGAACGACAATTGTACATGGCTACGACGTACGTTCTCGAGCTTTAAACTATGAAATGAAATTCGACATTATAACTACTGTGCAATAAAGAAAGGCTCAAGAGCACGTGAAGAATACGGAGAACAACAATCGTACATGGCTATAACTCGCGTTTTTGAGCTTTTAAAAATCAAAGACAAAAGAAAAATTGAACATAATAACTAATAGAGATTGTACCTTTGGTGATTGCAAGATTTAACTATTTCTTTGCAATTTCCACTACTAGACTTATAAATAGGAGTAATAGATATAGAGAGTGATTTTGCTCTTACTTTTGCTTTGAAAATGAATGATGAAACAAGTGAGCATTGCTTGCTATTTATAGGTCATGAAAAGCTAGGATCTAAAGGTCATTATTACATTACTTCCAAGCTAAGCTAAGCTAAGTGCATCACTCTTTCTCCCCCTTGTTTGGCTGACAATATTGAGTGGTAAATGCCATTAAATGTTTGCAAAGATCATGATTTAATGACATCACAATACCATACTTGTTAACTTTTGATTGGTCCACAACTTAGCCTACCAAAGAAATAGTATTAGGCCTTGTTTAGTTGGTGAATTAACCATTTATTTGAGTGGTAGTCATGGTCTTTTACCAAGCTTGATTAATGTTAGTTTAGTCCTTTTGATAATCTAGCTTAGTCATGCTTAGGTTAATTAACAATAAACCTAGATTGATTAGGTTATTAATTCATCAATTAGTTTAACTTATAGATTAGGTTAATTTTTAACTTAATTAACCTTAATCCTAGTTAGGTTTAGTTTAATTAAATGATAATTATGTTATATGGTAATCTAGTTACCTTAACCTAGTTCGATTTCAACCGGATTAGTGCTAATCATCTAATTAAGTTAATTAGTTAGCTAATTCAATTAATTTGTAATTAGGTTTAGGTCTAGATTCGGTTTCCCAATCCAGTTATCTCTAACCTAATTCATTTCTAAGTATGTCAATTGAATTGATCTTTACTTATTTAAAAGTCAGATATTACAGAGTTTTGTTCTGAATAAACATTATTCTGTGAAGTGAAAGTCAAAAAGACTGTGCACGTTTTTGGGTGAATAGTATTTTTGACAACTATTTCTCAGAAAATGATTAGACGATCAAAAAGGTGAAAAAAATAATTTTCGTCTTTTTTCTATTTTGTCCTATTCCTAATGCGTTTTTCAAAAAAAACTTTTATCGACTATAACGTGTTTTCAAAGTGTGGGAAAGATGAATCCTGAAACAGAATGTCATTTTGGCGTATACATTTTGCTCGGAGGCTTAGGTAGGTTTTTTAGGGTTTAGACCCTAAGGTTTAGGGTTTAGATTTTATCTTTTTTTTTTTTTTAATTTTTGAAAAAAAACTTTTATTCTCTTTTTTCATGCTAAGTCTGAATACTTGAACCGAAGCATAAAAATAAACAATAACGAAGATTTCATAACACATATAAGATGTATTTTAATCCTTATTTATTCATATAAAGTCGGATTACAACTCTCTCGGAAGTTCGGAATATAACATTCACCCCTCCTTAAAAGAATTTCGTCCCCGAAATTAACTTATACAGTTAAGGAAATAAATATGGATATTCGATCTTCATTTTATCTTCTAATTTCCCCGTTGTTTATTCTGTGGATTGATTTCTCCATATGACTTTAACTGAAGGTATGACCTTGTTTCGCAAGACTATTTCCTTCCTATCAACAATTTTAACAGGAATTTCCTCGTAACTTAGATCCTTCTTGATTTGAATGGGTTCTTAGCTGATGACGTGTTTGTAATCGGGTTTATAAGGACACAATACTGAAACATGATATATATTCTGTATATGTTCCAGCTCTAAAGGTAAGGTTACTTTATAATCTACTTCACATATTCTCTATAATATCTCGAATGGTCCTATAAACTTTGGACTCAATTTTTTTTTCTTTCCAAAATGAATATTTCCTTTCGAGGGATAAACTTTTAGAAAAACATGACTACCGACTTCAGAGTCTCTCTTTTGTCGATGTAGATCGGCATATCTTTTTTGTCTTTCTAGAGCAGCTCGTGACCTCAGTTGAATTGTTCGAACTACCTCCGCTGTTTGTTGAACCAATTCTGGCCCAAACATCTTCCATTCACCGACTTCGTCCCAACACATCGATGGTCTACACTTGCTTCCATACAGAGCTTCATATGGTGGAATTCCTATACTAGCGTGACAATTATTATTGTAAGTGAATTCCACCAGAGGTAAGTGATCTTCCCAACTTCCCTCAAAATCTATCATACAAGCTCTCACATTTGTTGAACCAATTCTGGCCCAAGCATCTTCCATTCACCAACTTCATCCCAACACATCGGTGTTCTACACTTCCTTTCATACAGAGCTTCATATGGTGGAATTCCTATACTAGCGTGATAACTATTGTTGGAAGTAAATTCCACCAGAGGTAAGTGATCTTCCCAACTTCCCTCAAAATCTATCATACAAGCTCTAAACATATCCTCCAAAGTTTGGATAATCCTTTCATTTTGACCATCTGTTTGTGGGTGGTAAGCAGTACTCATTCTCAATTGTGTACCTAGATGTTCTTGAAGACTTTTCTAGAAGTTCGATGTGAGCTTTGGGTCTCGATCAGACATAATTGAAACTGGTACGCTGTGTCTAGAGATAATCTCCTTAATGTATAGCTTTGATAATCGATCCAAAGTGAACTTAACCTTAATTGATAAAAAGTGAGCTGACTTGGTTAGTCTATCCACTATTACCCATATGGCATCATGACCCTTCTATGTGGTTGGTAGGCCTACTACAAAATTCATTATAATATGCTCCCATTTTCACTTTAGAATCTCCAATGGTTGCAACAATCCGCTGGGTCTTTGATGCTAAGCTTTAACTTGCTAACATGTTAAACACCTACTAACGAATTCAGCCACCTCCTTTTTCATGTTTGGCCACCAGGAATATTGACTTATATCTTTGTACATTTTGGTACTGCCTGGGTGTACTAAAAACATAGTACTATGTGCTCCTGACATGATCTTTTCCTTGAGTTCTTGAACTGAAGGAATCCAAATTCTAGATTGAAAATCTAATGATTCCCTCCTTGTCCATCTTGTATTTGCCATCTACAATCTCTGCTGAATTCTTCAACTTCTTATTGTTTTCATCCTCCTCTTGGATTTCCTTAATGTTACCCAGTAAGGTTGAATGATCCTCCATTACGAATAATTTCCTTGTCGAGATACATTTAACTTTTCTTGGTTTTTCCTACTCAAAGCATCTGCAACTACGTTGGCTTTTCCTGGATGATATAGGATTTCACAATCATAATCCTTAATCAATTCCAACCATCGTCTTTGCCTCATGTTCAATTCTCATTGTGTAAAAATATACTTTAAACTCTTATGATCTATATAAATTTCACACTTCTCCCCATATAAGTAATGCCTCTAAATCTTTAAAGCAAATACCACCGCCATTAATTCTAGATCATGAGTAGGATACCTTAACTGATAATCCTTTAATTATCGCGAAGCATAAGCTATTACTTTTCCATGTTGCATTAAAACACAACCTAATCCTTTATGTGAGGCATCATTGTAGACTACAAGACCTCCATTATTATTCGGTAAAGATAATACTAGTGCCTCATTTAGCCTCTTTTTTAGCTCTTGAAAACTCTCTTCACATTTGTCTATCCAAGCATACTTTACGGTCTTCCTGGTTAAGTTGGTTAACGGGGTTGCTATATTTGAAAAATCTTTAATGAAACGTCTACAGTACCCTGCTAAACCTAAGAAACTTCTCACTTCGATTGGGGTCTTTGGTTGTTCCTAGTTCATAACTGCTTCTATGTTTGATGGATCTACTGAAACTCCACTCTTGTCAATCACATGACCTAGGAACTGAACTTTCTCTAGCCAGAACTCACATTTTGAAAATTTGGCATAGAGTTGTTCCTTTAGTAAGGTTTCTAGTACACTTCTCAAGTGTATTGCATGTTCTTCCAGTGTTTTCGAGTATATGAGAATATCGTCGATGAACACTACAACATACTTGTCTAAGCAAGACCTAAAAACCTTATTCATTAAGTCCATGAATGTTGTCAGTGCATTCATTAATCCAAAGGACGTCACTAGAAACTCGTAATATCTATAACGTGTTCTAAACGTTGTCTTCGACACATCTTCCTTTCTCACCTTCAGTTAATGATAACCTTACCGTAGATCAATCTTCGAGAAATACTCTGTTCCTTTGAGTTGATCAAGTAAGTCATCAATCCTAGGTAATGGATACTTATTCTTTATGGTTAATTTATTGAGTTCACGATAACCAACACATAATCTTGAAGTTTCATCCTTTTTCTTAACAAACAACACTGGTGTTCCCCGTGAAAAAACACTTGGTTGAATGTATTTCTTATCCAATTGTTCTTGTAATTGTACCATCAATTCCTTTAATTCCATATGCGCCATTCTATATGGAGCCTTTGAAATAGGTGCAGTTCTAGGAGCTAAATCAATAACGAATTCAATCTCCATATCAGGTGGAAGACTGGGTATATCATCGAATTGAGAGTCGCTTTATCCCCTAATTGGATTGGAATAAGATCGACTCTCACATAATCAACTCTCTAACCACTAGTATTTGGTTTATGTCTAGCCCTTTATATTGGGTGTCTACGATATATGCCAAATAACCCTGACATCCCTTCTGAAGTAATCCCTTTGCTTGATTTGTAGTTAAGCATCGAGATTTTCTTGGTGACTGACTTCCGTTGAAGACTACCGTTGACTTGAATGTTGTAAGAAGTTTAACACACTTTTGTTAATAATCGATCATCGTTTGGTAATTGGTCAACCAATCCATGTCTAGAATTACATCAAATTCCCCTAATTGGATTGGAATAAGATCGACTCTTAACTTATGACCCTTGATCACTATGGAACAACCTTTTATTATCTTATTAACAGGAATTAGTTCTTTATTAGAAATCTCTATCATTAAAGGACTTTCTAACAATTCACTAGACACGTTTAGTTTCTTAGAAAATTCATGGAAAATAAAAGAGCAAGTAGCACCCGAATCAAGTAGCACATAAGCACTTATGGTGTTGATCAAAATGATACCTAACACTACATCCTGTGCTGCTACATCATCTCGCACAGTCATGTTGAATGTCTTTGTTGTTGGACGACCCAGGTTAGTTGTTGGGGTAGATTTGTTGGTATTGTCCCCTCTAGCATTTCCTCATTCTTGGGTCACATCTTAGTTTGATGCCTCGTGGCTCCATAGTTAAATCAAGAATCTTTCTTAGGGTTAGGGCATGCATTTGCTAGATGTCCCTCTTGTTTGCAATTGTAGCAAACATTTTTTCCCTTCAGACATATCCTTAAATGTTGTTTTCCGCAGGTTTTGCACGGTTCCAATGTTTTCCTTTTATTCTCCCCTCCTTGCTGGGAGTTTCCACCATTGAACCTTCTTTTATTATTATTATTATTTCCTCCCATATTCCTTCATTTATTATTATTTCCTCCTCCATTCACTCCTTTGTTTTTATCTTTATTAAATTTTACTATGGCTTCGTTACCGCATTCGGCAATGATAGCCTTTTATAAAAGATGGACGTAACTCTCTATTTATAAGACAACTACTTTACCATAAATCCATGGTTTTAAACCCTCCTCAAACCTTCTTGTTTTTCGGTTCTCCGTATCTACTTGATTTTCAGTAAAACGAGCAAGTTCATTGAATTTGGAGGTATATTGGGGAGCAGTCATGTCCCCCTATTTCAAATTTTGAAATTGTACCTCCATTCTATTCTTCATGCTTCGTGGAAAGTAGTTTTCAAAGAATATATCTTTGAATATTTCCCACGCAACCACACCTTCTCCGGCACAAGCTTGGTTAGCTTCCCACCAGAAGTTTGCCTCGCCCTTCAAAAGGTAAGTGGAAAAATTAGTCTTTTTGTTCTCAGCAACCTCTGCTAAGTCAGAGGCTTTCTCTATTTATTTTATCTAGCACTAAGCCTCTATAGGCTCAGCGGTTCCCTTGAAATCGGGAGGACCTACATTTTTAAAGTCCTTAAATGAGACTTTTTATGGTTGGGGTTCTGACTTAACTGGTGGCGGTGGTAATATTGGTTGTGGTTGTGGGGGTGGTGGTGGTTGCACATTATTTGATGCACGATTATCTAAGACTGCTATTAATCTATCAAGAAATTGTTGCGTAGGATCGGGAGTCTGAGCATTACTCTCACTACTAACACTTGTTGTTGCTGTTGCCTTCGTTCGTGGACTTGGTGGTGCTATTTTCTAAATAAAATCAAACATACATGTAAATATGAAAGTATTCAAAATTGCAAGGCATATTTCTTAAACAAACTTCTTATATTATCAAAATTTGTACATTACATTGTCTGAGTGATTTAAAATCACTTAACAACTATTAGCATCCCTTATAAAAATGGAAATGCTAATTTGAAATATTTACCACATATTAGTATATTACACATTTTTCGATTCTAGCTTTCTTATTGATCTTGTGGATCATACTGAAAACCACAGACCTATTGATTTCAAACCCCAAATCTTTGGCTGGTGAAGGAAATTTAATTATTTTTCCTTCCAGTTTGGAGTAAGTAGTACCATAAGCTCTTTTGATTCGACCACGATCTACTTGTAGGCGATATACTTCCTTTTGGGAAGCCTCCAACTGAATTTGTAGGTGGTAGCTTCTTTCAGCTTCATCCAACCACCGCCTTTCAAGCACTTCCATTATATCGTTAGACCGGTTCATGTTGGCCTGGTTCTCAGTTTGGAGTTGTTCTATACGCTCTTCTTGAGCTTCTCCATAGGCTAACATTTTTGTGCTGCATCTTCTTCCAACTCGGCGATGATTTCATCGTAAGTCGGTAAGTCGATGACATCTTCATCATCATCCTCCTCTGCTAGGAGAACTTGATTAACCTCACCAGCATCGTGTAGTTCCACGTTGTGGTTAAGCTCTTCGATTTCAGAATTGTAACGCCTCCAAAATCCCCGCACTCGCTATGCGGCGAACCTTGTGCATTAATTTTATATATCTATCGACTTAACTAATGATCACATAATCATATTGGTTGAATTAGTCTTATTTTAGACTATACATTAAAATTTTCTCTTAACTTTGTCCCTGGATCTTAACTTGATCTCGGTCTCATTATTTATACAAGTATCAACTTGTATTTCATCTGTATAAATGGATAACACCATGTATAACGGTCTCATTTTAACCTTAAGATTTAAATATTCTATGACTTCACATATTCCAAGATTCACGGCATTAAATCATTAGGACGGCTCTTGGGAACAGAGAATCTCGCGGTGAATGTTTTATCTTCACCTGTGATAAATGTTTGCATATTTATCCATGACAAATGGTTGTATCTTTGTCCGGTGCAAAATTCTTTTTCCGTACAGAACATTACCCAACTAGTTAAAACCCTTACTCGAAACACGTTTATAGTGATATCTCTTCATATCAATAATCCTACTTATCTGACATTCAGAATAGTAATAACGAGTTATACCTGGGTCAGAAGAACCTTAACGATGGATTTGACCAGTCAACATCGCTTAGTCCTGTCTCGGATGTACAACACTCACGAGTTATTTACTGATCCTCATCCAGATAAATAGATCATTATCAATACTATGTTAAGTTTTAACAATTCTAGGTTATATCAAAATAAAGACATAACAATATTCTAATGATAATTTATATCATTCATTCAATATTCGGTTACATATTTGTTTGTTTGTGTTACAATAGTCATTATGACTTATACAAATACAAGCAATAGACATGAAAACTTAATCTATGCTTCATCTTTACGTTCATGATCTTTTTAACGTTAATCTTTAATATGCAAATAAGGTTTTATTCGCAAGAGTGAGCACGACGGCTCAGCAAGTCTAACATGCAGCACATACGCAGTTTATGCTTTCATATAAACTTTAACATGCCTTGACTAAACATAATTCTCTATTTAATATTACGTATAACTCACGTTCCAACAATTTATACCACATTGACACAGAAAGTGTATAAATCATGTTCATAACTCGTAACCATAACACATAACAATTAGAATGCTTTTAAACATCAGTTAAAGACTTCACATAACAAGAGTTTGAAGACTTGCCTTGATTCGATAATACAGTTTAAGTTAATATCTGCGTTTAATCATACGACTTACAAGGTATGTGAGGTTGACATAACCATTAGTCCTATTACGACTTCATAATCTAGTTAATAATAACTAGTATATATATTATTTCTTGCTTCAATAACATATGAACATAAACTAGACATTCAAGACTAGTTTCATTGTTCATTGCTTTGATTAATTTGAACATAATAACCACTAATATTTTTGATATTTTATTCTTTATACATGAAATAAAATCGAACATTATATCCACTTATAAAGAAGACTTTTTCTACTTTATATAAAATAATTTGAGCATTATAACTGCATATAAAATGAGTATTTGAACGAATACTTTAAGAAAATTTCAGCATTATAACTGCTTATAATAGTAACTTTTGTACTATATATCTCTAATAATTTGGGCATTATAACTGCTTATAAGAGTATATTTATACTAAATATAAGAAGAAAACAAACATAATAACCACTAAAGTATACCTCTTGTAGTGCTTGCTTTAACATATTTTGCGTAGGACTTCAGTACTTGAAATATATTTTCACTCACAATAGCTCTCAGATTATAAGTATAGAGTATTTTTGCTCTTGAGCTTCTTCTTGAATGGTAGGAAACAATGAATGGTGGAGCTTCCTATTTATAAAAAAACATAGTTTCGCTAATTGCACGTTAGGGGCCTGACTTATTACAATTTAGTACCTAAAGTAATTGCACTTTAATCCTTAAACTTTCCTTACTTTTTCTCCACCAAGTGACATCAGGTTGATTGGTCCTCACTATAAGTGATAAATCATTAGGTTTATAGATGATTTCATTTATTCATAAACAAAGTTTTCATCTTAATTCCCAAAGATCTTTCATTATTTTATATCAAGTCCTTGTAATCCATACGAGAGTCTCAATACTCAATCATAACATTTTATTTTTAAGATTTAGATATTCTATAACTTTACATATTCCAATATCCACGACATTAAATCATTAGGACGACTCTTGTGAACAGAGAATTTCACGGTGAATGTTTGTATATTCACTCGTCATAAATGTTTGCATCTTTATCCGTGATAAATGGTTGTATCATTGTCTGGTACAAAATTCTCTTTCTGTATAGAGCATTACCCAACTAGTTAAAACCCTCACTCGAAACATATTTGGTTATAGTGATATCTCTTCATATAAATAATCCTACTTATCTGACATTCAGAATAGTAATAACTAGTTATACCTGGGTCTAAGGAACCTTAACGATGGATTTGACCAGTCAACATTGCTTAGTCCTGTCTCGGATGTACAACACTCACAAGTTATTTACCGATCATCATCCAGATAAATAAATCATTATTAATACTATGTTAAGTTTTAACAATTCTAGGTTTAATCAAAGTAAAGACGTAACAAGAGAATGTGATAAAACTTGATAATATTTATATAATATTCGGTTACATGTGTAGAACTTGTTCTTATTACAAACTGTCATTATGACTACAGTTAAGAACAGTTAAGGAAAGTAGTAAACTAGTCTACTCATTTCTTTTTCCTTTCTTCTTAAAGCCGGAGCTCTGGGGTTTGTCTACAAATTAGGTTTATTTGCAAGGGTGAGCTAAGATGCTCAGCAAGTCTTAAACACATAGTATATAAGTGAACTCACACCGATATGGATTGTAAGGATTCATGGCACAACAATTGGTATTACAAAATGATTAAACATAGCAAGACTTAGTGGTGGTTAGACCTTAAACTGTTCTTTGTCTTTCGACTTAGAATCATTTACAGTGGATATAGAAAAGGGATCAACCTAACGACATCCTATGTTATGCATAACATACACGACACTGGACTAATAATGAACAGTGCGACATATTCGTTCATCTCAGTTTACTTCACATGTCAGGATTGGCCCAAGACAACTTAGTTTGATATAATAAAGCATGATTCGAAATATATCACGAATAAGCATTTCATTTTTTAAGTTATGCCGAAACAAGAAGAAATAACTCTTGTACCAAAGATTTATAGCACATTGCTTGTACAAGATGTATAAATCACATAAAGAACAAGTAAACAAAGGTTAAGGATAAAAAACTTGTCTTTTTGCACAATAGGGTTTCCCGGTAATCGTTTAAAGTGTCTATATAAAGGGCTACGTGTACCCAAATGTTAGTTCTTCAAATTTTCCTTCTTTATACATTTTTTATAACTAAAATAGACTATTTTCATTAGTAGAATTTTTAGGAGGCTTAGCTAACTCAAAATCATTATTTTTGGTACCGGAACCTGAGGGTCCACATAAATTTTTTAGCTTCGACGTCTTTTCCAGTAACTGCCATAACTTTGTCATACGAAAATATTTTGTAGTGATTCTTGAGTCTAAATTTATTATAATTTCATGATCTACAACTTTCATTTATATTTCTAAGGCAGATTATGACTTTAAGTTTTCGAAAAATGGACTAAAATAGACAATGAGCTTGCTTTGATCAAAAAATTTAGGGTTAACCATGTGAAGCACGGTACCGCTTGCTTTAACTCTTTAAGAAATCATGTTATAAGGCTCAATAACACTTTATAACATAGAAATAATAAATTATAAACCTTCTTATAGAAAGATTTATGACTTTTTCTCAAGAACACACGAAGAACACGAAGAACGAAAAATCAAAAATCATACATGGCTACGACTTATGTTCTTGACCTTTTAGATTTCTTACTTGAAATAATTTGAGCATTATAACTGCTTACATAAGTGATCATGACACTTTATAATTGACAAAATTTGGTCATTATAATGACTTATATAATTGATTATAATAATTTATAATAGTTGCTCAAGAACATACGAAGAACACGAAGAATGACAATCGTACATGGCTACGACGTACATTCTCGAGCTTTAAACTATGAAATAAAATTTGACATTATAACTATTGTACAATGAAGAAAGGCTCAAGAACACGTAAAGAACACGGAGAACAAAAATCGTACATGGCTACGACTCGCGTTCTTGAGCTTTTGAAAATTAAAGACGAAAGAAAAATCGAACATAATAACTACTAAAGATTATACCTTTAGTGATTACAAGCTTTAACTATTTCTTTGCAATTTCTAATACTAGAATTATAACTAGGAGCAATAGATATAGAGAGTGATTTTGCTCTTGCTTTTGTTTTGAAAATGAATGATGAAACAAGTGAGCATTGCTTGCTATTTATAGGCCATGCAAAGCTAGGGTATAAAGGTCATTATTAAATTACTTCCAAGCTAAGCTAAGCTAAGTGCATCACCCTTTTTTCCCCTTGTTTGGCCGGTAATATTGATTGGTAAATGCCATTAAATGTTTGCAGTGATCATGTTTTAATGACATCACAATACCATACTTGTTAGCTTTTGATTGGTCCACAACTTAGCCTACCAAAGGAATAGTATTAGGCCTTGTTTGGTTGGTGAATTAACCATTTATTTGAGGGGTAATCATGGTCTTTTATCAAACTTGATTAAGGTTAGTTTAGTCCTTTTGATAATCTAGCTTAGTCATACTTAGGTTAATTAATAATAAACCTAGATTAATTAGGCTATTAATTCACCGATTAGTTTAACTTATAGATTAAGTTAATCTTTACCTTAATTAACCTTAATCCTAGTTAGGTTTAGTTTAATTAAATGATAATTATGTTAGATGATAATCTAGTTACCTTAACCTACTTCGATTTCAATCGGATTAGTGTTAATCATCTGATTAAGTTAATTAATTAGCTAATTCAATTAATATGTAACTAGATTTAGGTCTAGATTAGGTTTCTTAATCCAGTTATCTTAAACCTAATTCATTTCTAAGTATTCCAGTTGAATTGATCTTTACTGATTTAAAAGTCAGATATTACAGAGTTTTATTCCGAATAAACATTATTCTGTGCAATGAAAAGTCAAAATAGGCGTTACACATTTTTTTGGTGAATAGTGTTTTCAACAACCATTTCTCACAAAATGGTTAGACGATCAAAAAGAAAAAAAATATATTTTTCGTCTTTTCTCTATTTTGTCATATTCCTGACAAGATTTTTGAGAAAAACTTTTATCGACTATAATGTGTTTTCAAAGTGTGGGAAACATGAATCCTGAAACAGAATGTCATTTTGACGTACACGTTTTGCTCGGGGGCCTAGGTTAGGTTTTCTAGGGTTTAGACCCTAGGGTTTAGGATATATGTTTTATCATTTTTTTAATTTTTGAAAAAAAAAACTTTTATTCTCCTTTTTCATGTTAAGACTAATTACTTGAACCAAAATACAAAAATAAAAAATAACGAAGATTCCATAACACATATAAGATATAATTCAATCTTTATGTATTCATATAAAGTTGGATTACAACTCTTTCGGAAGTTTGGAATATTACAGAGGAGGCATTGTTTTCCTTCTCTTCGATATAGGCAATGATGCAACATTATTAGGAAAATGCTCAAAGAGAAATATCTGGAGGAAGGAGCCCAAAGCGAAAGAGTGTACGTCATACCTGTAAATTGAAAAGAATTGATAAGTAATAAGTAAAAGAAATATGAAAGACATTGGAACAAAATGAAGTATCGACTAAAGAGGGGGATACCTTCCAACAGATTCTTGCATATCCAAGATGGTCTCATCTAATCGACGGTATAAAATCCCCAAGAATAAAGGGGCAAGAGGAATTCGTAAACCTCAAGCCAACAAAGTAGCCAAGCAAAATATACGGGTTGAAGTTCCATCCACCGGTGAGCTAGGGAAGATGAAACAGGACAACCACATGATTAGATAGGTGGCCAATGGAAAGGGGCACGGGGTGCCACGAAAGGTAAGAACTAAAGCACTCCAAGCAGATCTATCCCAATTAGCTAGATTGTAGTCGCGAAAGAAATAGCATACCCATGAGAGCCAAGAGGTCTTGTGGCGGTTGGGAGTGTCAAAGTCTAGAAGTAATTCATCACCCTTATACCGTGAACCCAAACGTGAGGCACGCCTAAAAGCTTCTCCCAAATAAGTCACACATTCGGCACCCCTTTATGACAAATTGGAGGGAACACATGAGGATTCACCATAAACACGAAGGCTGAAAGAACACAATCAGGAATAAGTTAAGATAGACGTAACTTAAAAGAAAGCAGAGATGGAAAGAGGGAATAATGGAAAATGAAACTTACAGATAGATAGCATAGACATCCTCCAGGGTAGAGGTAATGAAGGTGGAAGTTTATGAAGTCCAGCGGGAAATTAAAATGTGGAGTGCGTCTTAGTTCTAATGAATACGGAGATTCTTGCACAAATTGATGCATTGTAAAATGCCAGCACACAATAATCAACATGAGAAACTTGTGGGGAAGAAAGTATATAGAAAATGAGTTCCTTACTATAATGAAGCCTGATCACAATAAGGTGCCTTGGAAACAAAAATCTCTTTGACAATCACCAGTAGGAATCACGTCCAATGCTCGATGAGTAGACTTGGCTCAGGAAAGAGATGAAAGGTACCTGAAAAGAAAAGTTTGAATATTAAAAAAATGAACGAGGGAGTTCCCCTAGGGTTTGCCCACCCCCTAGGGGATTGTCTATGCATAAAAATAAAAAAAAGAAGTTGTCCATGAAAAAAAATTTCCTCACGCCATAAAAGTTAATTCCTCCTTGAAAAGCCAAAGTCCCTTTAAGATGAAGAGACATGAAAAAGGCTTGGGAATAACCATTAATAGAAGATTCAAATACAAAAAAATGTGCAATTACACAAGAAAAAAAGAAAAAGGAAGCCGAAATTTCAAAAAGAGGGGAAGAACCCTTAGGGCTCAGCCCCTAAGGTTTGTTGTTTGGGGAAGTGGTGCCTCCTACCGTAGTTCTTTACTTACCGATTTTCTTTCTTTTGAACCAAGAAGGGAGGTGAAAAGAAGAATTATGAATTATAGAGTGTTTGGACTCTTTATATCTATAATACTCTAAAGAACTAGAGATATAATAATCCTAAACTTAATAGAATTGCCAATACTCTCTTAGACCAAAAAGGGGAATTAAATTTACTAAAATCAAGAAGAAAAAATTTGAATGGAGATTTAGGAATATATATATATATATATATATATATATATATATATATATATATATATATCCTAAAGTTATAAGGAATGAGAGTTTCCTTAAGTTAACTAGTAAAATACTAGGAAACAAGGAACAAGGAAACAAAATCTTGCATAACCTCTCCAAGAAACCCTAAATATTGCCGTGAACCTTAGGGACCCCCTAGGATTCGTTTTTTTTTTTTTGCCTAAAAAAAATCCGAAAATATGTGAAAACATCTTTAACATGGAATAATGAGCTAGAAAGCATAATTATCAAAGGAATAATCAAAATGTAAAGAAATCTAAAGAAAATCCAAAAGACTTTAGAAGGCCAAAACACCTGCTTCAAATCCTCTTTTGACCTTTTTATGGTGTTCGTCGTGGCCGAAGGAGATTCGTTTTGTAAGGCTCAACAATATGGTCGTTTCGACATATTATGGACCTCGAAACTCCAAACGAATTAAATTTTATGATAAAAAACAGTATCGACTCGTCGAAAACATGAATTTTTGCACGATCTTCACTTCCAAGTCGTGACTCTGTGTAGGGGGAAATGTGCGCCCATGAATAAAATTAAGGTTCACATTGAATGACCTAAAACAAACGAATAACGAACAAACGGACAAAGAACGAATGAAGACTAAAAAAGACGAAACGAATCCCCCTAGGGTTCGCCATCTAGGGTTCTCCCCTAGGGTTCAACCCCATAGGGGTGGATCACTTAGGGGCTATTTAATGTTTTGTTTCCCGAATTTCTTCTCGGACAAGTTTTAAGTGGTGCAAAGAATAAATAATGAATACAAAATTGAGAAGACTTGTAAACGTTTAAAAGAGGTCTTTCCTAACTCATATATTACAAGATAAACTTCTCATAGAAACAAGAATCAAGAAAAATGGAGAAAGAACCGATCAAAAAGGCATGAAACGAATAAAATGCGTCGGATTGGAAGCGAGCCCCCTAGGGTTTCCCCCCTAGGGTGGTCCCCCTTGGGGGTGGTCTTTTCCTGTTCCATGATGCGCTTCTTTGACAATAAAATTGATTTTATTCGATCATTCTAGACTTAATATTATGCAACCTTAAAAGTACAATTTAAGAGGTGTTGTCATTAGTCCAAAGGCAAAAGGCTCATGAAAACAACTTGTGGTTAGGAATTGGTTGAGAGATTGGATTGATGGCTAGAAGAATTGGATGATTTGGACATTATCCGAGTAACCCGGGCTATTTTAAAAATTTTCCTATCATTAAGGGTATTTCTGGAATTTTTTCTTTTGACATGTGCCTGACATATAACCTGGAGCCTATAAATACCCCTCCACTTGACAAGTGAAGGGACTTTTGGACACTTGAATAACTTTGTCCATATACAATCTCTCTCTCTCTCTCTCTCCCCCTCTCCCTCTCTCAAAAGAAGAAATAAGTTGGAAGGAATTTGAAACTTATGATCAACTCTGAATCTAGTGAACGAAAGTATTGGCGTCGCCTATCGTGAATTCACTCGAAACACAAGTCATGGCTCTCGGACACTAGTGGTTACACTGTGATCTTGAGAGTTTTTGTCACGTGTTACTCTGGTAGTTGCTCACTGATTCTTCTCCCCTCTCTAATCTTTTGACCAATTATATATCTTTTGCGGGTTTCTCCCCTCCACCATCACTATGAACCCTAACCCTAGCAAGGTATGCAATTTATTCACCTACAATTGTAAAAGGACATTAAGGATCATATTTGTTAGGTTGATCCAAATACAGAGAGTTATAATAAAAATGAAATAGATTAGGTTGAAGACCAGCAAAGAAACAGATCAGAGATGAAAATCAACTGAAGTAGTAGAAAAAAAAGAACTAAGAGTAAAAGTGTAAAAGAGTAAAATAGCCGAATTCGTAGAGTAAGTAAGGATCGTCAAGTAAGTTGCCTTATAATTAACTCTACGATACATGTCCCTTAAATCATTGAGTAAAGATTTCGAGCACAAAATCGTATAGTGCCGAGCAATGCCCAAAAATGTTAAGTGAATAGAAGATCATAAAATGAAGAACATAGAAGAATCGTTAAATGGAAAAAAGATTAACGAAGAAGATAAAGCCACTAAGGATAAGAGCCGGAGAGCCAAAAGGAGATTATAAGAAGTCGTGTGCTAAGTATTAAACTGTCAGAGAAGAATGCTTAAGCACATAATTGGAGAAATTAGATTTATTTCTAGGTATGAGACTAAACCAGAAGAAACGAATATCATCCCACAAGATCAACATAAAGATAAAGAGTTTGTAAACTTCTAACAAGTAGGCCCAACACCGCAAAGTCAGGACAAAGGTTCTTACTTAAGAATTGAAGAAAGAAAGCTCATATATGCTAAACAAGTCAAAGTGCTCAAGGTCGTAGAATGAAGCTGAACTGAATATCATCAGATCATTGAGTCACTGAATATCGTTGAGCTACTTCAAAATGCAGAGTTACATCATTGCTAAATTGTATTAATGCTACCTATCAGAGTTCGTAATATCACTGGCACTGAAAGACAAATTCATTATGACACATAATTAACATGTACTCATCAAAATTTCTCAGCAAGAATTAATATGACGTAAACTAGCGGAAGAAGACAAGGAGTAAAACACTATTCAACAACGACTAGTTTAGCAGAAGAAGAGGACACGTGTCATCCTCTATAACAGAATAAGTGTATTGAACAAAGACAAAGTAAGGTCCACAATCATGCATACAGTGAATGTCCAGATAAGGAAGCCGATCAAGAAGAAGAGGACGAACTTAAGAGAGACTGAACTCTACGTTCAAATAAGGAGAAGTCTTGGATCTCAGGAAATAAATTAAGCATGTCTAACAAAGTCGTAGAGAATAATGCAAGATCGTAAAATTATGAAAAGTAGAAGCCACGTGGCATCCACTACAACAGAATAAATGTACTGAACAGAGACAAAGTAAAGTCCATGATTGTGTAAACAGTGATTGTCCAGATAAGGAAGCCAATCAAGAATAAGAGGAAGAACTTAAGAGAGACAGAAGTCCACTTTCAAAGAATGAGAAGTCTTGGTTCTAAGGAAATGAATTAAGCATGTCTAGCAAAGTCGTAGAGCAGAATGCAAGATCATAAAATTATAAGTAATAGAGTTATTATAAGAATCGTTGAGCAAACTAAACTAAATAATACACTCTGTGATTAAAGACTGGAGAAATCATAGAGTATAAAAGTATTACCGTTGAGCTGAAGATCATAGAGCTGAAGATTGCAGACCTGAAGGTCGTAGAGCTAAAGAATGTAGAGCTTGATCACCATGAAACTTTATGATTAGGAAAATCATGGAGTATAACAACTCTAATAGGGGATTGGAAATGGGAAGATCTGAAGAGTAAAGAAATTAATATGTGTACTGATTATCCTAAGGTTGAAATAAAGATCATACCGTGGTATGTCTAATGGTTAGTTTGAGCAAGTAGCAACAGAACCATGAGGTTACCTCTTCAACATACTGATGTGACAACCTGACTAAAATAAAGCTAACACACTCCTAATATGTCAACATCAGAGATCTTTTATGATTGGAGCATTGAATGAACAGATGGTAACGTCTTAACGAGTAGATTCTCAACAAAAAATCTATAAATAGATTTTAAATTCAAATGAAGAAAACAGAGTTGACCAACAGAGAAATCAGGTCGAAAAGAGAGAAACGGTCAAAATAGAAAAGGGTCGGTCTATACACTCAGAAGGAGCATAAGGAGATAAAGACCGATCTACAAAAGACTGTAGAAGGGATTGATCTGCTGAACAGATATATCATCAATCCAAAGTCACTATACACTTTAGAAGATCGATCAAGAAATTATTTCAGCCATACAAGAGCCAAAGCAAAACAGAAATATGCAGAGAGCTCAAGAAAATTAAAGATCAACTAAATCATTTAGCTGCTAAGTTCTTCAGTAGAGAGCTTAATGTCAACTTAGCAGCACCTCAAACATCAACATCAACAACAATAGCAAAGATGAGACTTTGTAAACCACCTAATTCGGAGGAATCAACCCCAGGATAGAAAGAAGATTGTGTGTCCTATGGAGTAAGTTGGGACTATGTAACCTGCTTGATTTAGAGGAATCAGCCCCAAGATGGGAAGAGAATTTTGTATCCAATGGAGATAAGATGAGACTTTGCAGCTCGCCTGATTCATAGCAAATTAGACCCTTGGTGGGAGGACTTGGTGTCTAGGACTTTGTGTCCAACTTATGTTTAGTGGATCATCCTTACTCAACGAAATGGAAGAGAGGAATATAAGTAGTTCATGCTCCGAACCTCTTAAAAAACTCTGTGTTCTCAATGTCTCTTTACCTCCTTCTTTATCTATCTTATATCTTTATGAATGTTATATTTGCGTGAGATATTTTTCAATTAGTAAACTAAAATATAGAATTATATGGTTTTAAATTAACGGTCAAAATGGGGTTTTACCAAACAACTAATTCTGTTGTGTAATCAATTGTATAATTACTTGGTAAATGTACTTAAATAAAAAAGGTATACAGTAATGTATAAAGATCTATTCAACCTCCTTCTAAATCACTATCTTGTATCTCTAGGAAATAACAATTTGTATCAGAGCAAGTTCTCACAACACTTACTTAACCGCATTGAGTAAATTCCATGATACTATCAATATCTAAAACCAGTTATGACATAGGAGGAAAAATCCATATATGTGCTTCATAGTTTTATTGCTAATTAGAAAGGTCAAGTGCCGGCATTTATAATAAAAAAATTCTAATAAGTAGGTTTAAGCAGGTTCATAAGTACTTACAAAGATAGCTAAATCCATTAAAGATCCAAATGTGATGGTTGCCAAATTTAAAGCAAAATTGACAGACGCAAAGAAGCAACTTGTTGCTTTAAACATTCAAATAAAGTCTTATTCTTGGCTCTAGAGAATAAACTGCTAAGGATGTGCTTTAAGCCAAAACCACTAAGGAAAGCTGAGGAGTTTCATCTGAAATAGATTAGTCATCTTTCTCAATTTCCCAAAAGTTTATAACAAGATATACTCAAAGAATGATGTCTACATTAAATTCATGCAGGCTCCATCCAGTAAATTGATTTCCAAGACTCTTCTAAGGGTTTACCCGAGTTAATTCTGCAACAATCATTTAAAGATCGACTCACTAATAAGCTTTTGCTAAATCAACAAAGCTGCAGAAGGGTCACTCAAGATTCTCCTAAAATAATGATGAAGAAATTGTTCTACTTGCCATGAAGTTATTGTTAATCATGAAGAAAGACAAGAACTACTTCATCAAAATCCTACCCACATCAGCAAACTAAGCATTCAACTCCAACGATCTATGCTTCTTCTAGCCAGATCACTATAGTTGCTGCAAGCTCCTCCACAAGGGAAGATATCTGATCTCCTATTAATCACAACATTTCAACAAAGCAAGTCTTTAAATATATGTTGATGTTAATGGATGTCATTAGACTAGTCAATGTCTAATGTCACTTGAGGATGAGATGAGGGACATGCCTAGTAAGGAACAAAAGCATAATCTAGAAAGAAGAAATAAGTGGAGAAGAGAGAGGTGAGTGAAAAGGACCAGGAGTCAAACCAAAAGGAAGGATCTGGAGCGTAACTCAAAGCCAAACCATGCATAAGAGATGGACAGAGAAAAAGGACAACACTGATATTCAAGAGATTGATGTCTGTGAGGTATTATCTATTAACTCCTTTAATGTTTGTATGCATAACTGTTAATTGATTTACGTGACATAATTGCCAATCTGTATACATATAAACCACTGTTCGGGATACTCTTAGAAGATCATTATCCACTTCAGATTGATACATGGAAAAGCATATTCAAAGTTAGGAATAACTCAGGAAAATGCTTCCTTTCTGTCTAAATCTGAAGATGATAATAACGAGTTAAGATCTGTCTTTGAAGAGTTGGCACTGGGAGATTCTACTCTCGTGAAAGGAATAGAAAAGAACTAACCACTTCTGTTGATCATATTGTTTCACAAAATAATAGATTAGATGCTAATCTTTGGTTTAAAAAATACAGAGTAAAATCAACTCTACGATCAAAATCTCGAAAGATTGTAGAGTTAGTGAAAGCGAACTCTATGAATCAACTTGGTAAACATTGTATAATTGATCATTACTCTGTGAACTCTTAAAACCTAAGCTTAGTATGGTAGAACTTATCCTTAGTAGATCATCCCTAAGCTTATTATAGAATTGATCATTACTTTGTGTCCCACTTATCCTTAGTGGACCATCCCTGTTTAATGGAATGGAGGAGAGGAGTACAAGTACGAGTAGTTCAGGCTCCGAACCTCTTAAAAATATCTCTGTTCTCAATGTTTCTTTACCTCATTCTTTTTATATTTATATCTATTGGTTTGCAAAAATAGTACATACATATAATCTAGTTGATGTAAAATACACAAGCATGCATAAATTATATTTAATTTTTTTTACAAACCAAATTTTAGAATCTTTCTTATGCGATACTTATTAATTAAGGAAAGATAAAAGATTATTGCCTTGCATATTCAACTTTTTGAATAACTATGAGTTCACCTCCTTAATCCTTCGTGTTTCTTGAATGGAATCCACAGATCAACATTAGTTAACCAAGCATGCAACCTCTAGAGGTAATCCACCAAGAAAATATCGATTCAAGATGTAGATTTAATGTGACATCCCAGAATTTTACAAGATTTCTAAATAAGAATTTTGCGGAAATAAAATAAAGGTTAGAAGTTAAAACCTAGTTTGAAAGAACATAAAATGTAAAGAATGGATTTTTTTATTTATTATTATTTAATCAATGTGTTAAGAATAACTAATATAGATAAATTTGTACAAAGAGACTCTTGATATAAAAAGGACTCTATAGAGATTACGTGGATCAATCATTACTTTCAGATACATTAGTGACTTGATAGATGATGAAATTATAATAAATATAATTTACTATAGTTGAACGAAAATAGAACGGATTAAAGGCAAGTGACAGAATGTAGTACATACGATTAGGTAGTAAGAAAATAATGGCTATAAGGCACTGTGCTGTGTCAGAATGTGGTAGATTAAATTTATTTGTGTATATATATATATATATATATATATTTGATCTAATAAATGAAAAGAAAGCTAAGATTTAGAGGAAATTGAGATAATAGAAGAATATATAAATTAAGCTTTAGTTATGAAAATTAATAACTAGCTTGATGAATAGGTCTTGAGATGATAGGTGAAGAAAATGACAAGGTGGAGGAATCAAAAGATTTCAATAGGTATCGAAAGGTATGACAGAATGTACAAAAATGATATAAAGGTTTAACCTAATCTGTATATTTGAGATTAACTAAATAGTAAGGGTTATGAGATTAAAAGTTTAGAATTGATTAATGAATATATATTAATTAATTGAATGGAGCTAAGTATTTATACGACGTATAAATACAGAAGATAATACTCTCAAATATGAGTATAATGAGTTAAGAATACGTCTATGATGTAAATCATCATATAGGTATTAAGCAAACGAGTGTAATGACCTAAAAGTCATAAAAATGGTAATATGAGCTTAAATGGTAAACGAAGATAGATTTTGGGAATCTGATCAGGGTATGGTATGATACAAAATATGTGTTATTTGATTCTCAAAGAAAATTATTTTTCTTAAAGAATTAACGTTGGAATAACTATTCACGCGGTGAGCGTTCGTCATTTTTATCAAATGTTCACTTTTTGAGGAAGCATTTTTATGAAATATGTGAGCGTTTTTACAATTTGAAATGACGAAAATTAGAATTGACTAAATGTGTAACCAGAAAGGTTTGTATGGAACTAGAAACGTAATTCTAGTTAAGAAAAACGATTGATTTAGGTTATGGCGAAATAACTAACTAAACAAGTTAAATAAAACTAAATGAAAGTAGCTAGAACGGAAATGAATTACCTAGTTGGTAAATAGGAAGTAACACAATCCAAGTGAGCATGAAATGGACCAATGGAGAAGAGTAAGAAATTCTCCTTAAATGGAAAGTTACTATAAAAGAAAAGTCTAGAAAAAAGAAAAAATAACCAAAATATCATTGACAAGTTAATTAATGACCTTAGTGTTCTAGAAGAATGAAATGTCTAAACTGTCATTGACTAAGTATGAAAAAAGACAAAAATGTCATTGGTTAGTTAACTATGATTAAGCTTAATTAACCTGGTTTGGGTTAAGTCTCATTAAACCTTGCAAGAGAGAAAGGAGTGCTTCATTTATTAAGTGCAAGAGAGAAAACGCTAAAGAGAGAAAAAGAAAGGGAAACCACAGAAGATAAAAAACAAACCTTAATTTTGAGAACTCAGATGGTTGGATTATCTTAGAGCAAGAATTAAAGTTAAATGTCTCGTCATGGTGAAGCTTCCTATGTAAGTGGATCATCTAGTAATGTTTAAAACTTTTCTTAATTTAAAACTTTGATTTATGTATGTAATTATGGTTAAAATGGATATTATGGAAAGATATGTGTTTTGTGATGGAAGTTCATGTGAAACCTTAAGTTATATGGTGGAACATGAAGTAGTTATGTGTATTTACATATTATATAGCATCTTAGATACTTTATTGTATAGAAAATATGATTTTGAAAGTTAAAACTAGTTATGATATTAATATGTCCATATAAACATATTTTGAAGGTGAATGCATTTTTAAAAGACTCATACAAGTGTATATGGGTCTACAAAGTTTGAGAATGAACTCTTTAATGAGTATATGGAAAATGAAGTCTAAAGGTTTGAAAATGATTATGATAAAATAAAAAAAAATAAAAAACTATGTTAAGTGGATGAAAATCCAACTCAAATGTGATTTTTGGCAATTTTAAGAGTTAATTGGTGAAACAAGGTTTGATCACTTAGATTTATGTAATTACACATGTCTACATTAATTTCGTAGTCATTGGATGAAAACTAGAATGAAAATGTGTTTTGTGTAATTGAAAACGATCGTTATAAGTTAAAACGATTTTTACAGAAAACTAACGCCTTTTAAAACCTAAGTTTTTTTAAAGGTCTAGGTAAGTGTTATATGTGTTATGTATGCTTGTTCAAGTGTTGGAAAGAAGTCAGGAATTGTATGGCTAAAAGTCACTAGTTGACGGTAAGGTGTGAAAAAATGGCTAAACGTTATTTTACGGACTATTATTTTGATGATTTTAGGAAGTCGTTTAAGTCAAGTTGTATTTTTGTAAAATACTATGTAGTAAGATCTAGTTATGGTTCAAATTTGAAGTTATTTTGATGTAAGATGAAGGAGTTAAAATTATAAAGAGACTACAAAAAATTAGGAAACTGAATTATGCAGACGGCATCGAAGCGCTATCTTTTGAACTAAAGACTGTGCCGGAGCGTAGTTAACTGAGAAGATCTCGCTGGGGGTGCAATGTACTGCGCCAGGGTGCAGTGCCCTACACCCAATTTTATTTTTATTTTTATCCAAAAAACTATATTTTGATGTTATATGATTTGTTTAGGTTATATGTATATAGTCAATGTGTTAGGTATTAAGGTATAATTGAGCAATGTAAGGTATAATTGGACAATGTAAGGTATAATGAAACATACCTAAAGATAATTAGGAACATGTTAATGTAAAATATTGGTTAATGTGTTTGGATGTATTATTAACCTATGTAAGGTGTAATGCATTGAATGTGAATTAATTAAAGATTAGTGGTCTAGTGTTGATGTTTTAAGTCTCTAAGGAGAAAGTAAAATGTTATGACTCTATTATGATTTATAAGTTGTATGATAAAAGATAGAGTTTGGATTAGGAAACTGATGAGATGGAATATGAAGGACGTTCGGTGAGCGTAAAGATTAAGTAAGAATACAGGTAATAGACAAGTTTTTTAAAACTTGTTGAAATGTGAACTAAAATTAGTAAGCTATGTGTAAGATTTCAGTGTTATCTAAAATCGATGTGAATGTGCCTAAAATGTGCACTTTGTACAACTATATGATTGTAACTATTAAATGCAGTATGTGATATTTATATTTTGAAAATGCACAACATGATAGATATGATGGATAGATAATATGTTGGTTTGTAATATCCATGAACATACAATCAAATTGCATAATAGTAGCGGAAGTATGGTAAAATCAGAATTTAAAATTTTACAAAACATAACCAAGATCAACCTTTATGCACAATTATTAATTAACGAGAAGGAGATAGAGAATTATACCCTTGTAGACATTAGTTTTTCATAAGTGCGTGTTCAACTCCAATTCTTGAAAGTAGTATGCACAAGTCATTCATATTTGATATGATGTAGCATGTACTTTGTAATCTTATTCATTTATTAATAAAAGTTTATTGATACAAATGCATTTTCTTTATCCATATTTAATAGATGACATTAATTATGATAAACCCATAGTTGTTGAGCAATACTTTTAGAATCATGATAATGATCATACTAATGAGATCTAAATTCAAGATAGCTCAAATCTAAAATTGCTCCTAAAATGGGGATTAGTAAATCTGAATAAATTAGTACATACTATACTTGCTCTTATGAAGAGGATGATTGATATCATAATCATTTGTATAGAGACACTGTTAGAATACAATCACACAAAGGCACATAATAGTAAAGAATCAATACAAGTATATACGTGGTTTTCCAAACTAGGGTATGTCCACGGGAACGAAAAGAGAATATGCTTATTTATGATTTAAGTTACATAGGGGTTTTACAATAGAGAATATATATAGGCATTGCTTCTATTTCAACTCTAATTCACTGTACCATATCACGAGGGGGAGGGATGTTCGCCCCCCCCCCCCCCCCCCCCCCCCCCAAAAAAAAAAAAAAAAACCTCTAGGCATTTGGCTAACCTCACTCTGCTTTGCTCAGCAGTAGCCTTTTCTTAGCTTCCCAGTTATGAGCCACAAGCTTCAACAACCTCCGCCTTGGCGATTAACCTCACCCATTCAAAAGATAAGCCACTTGTTCCAACAAGTTTGGGGGAACTCCTCCTTTTCCTAGCATCTAGAGACATTAACCAAGTCCAAGTAATGCTTGAATTTGTTCGCGATCACGGTCTTTGTTAACATGTTAGTTGCATTCTCAAAAATGTTTACCTTTTCCAATATCACTTCACCCATAGCAATTAACTCTTTCACCTTGTGAAACCTTATATCAATATGCTTGGTTCTCGCATGATATACCTAATGCTTTGCCAAATAAATGGCACTCTGACTATCACAATACAGTTGTACTCCACCTTGATCTATGCCTAATTCCTTCACAAAACCCTTTAACCATAGTGCTTCCTTCCCAGCCTCAGCCATTGCCATTCAGTAGTAGATAGAGCTACTAAAGGTTGTACTATGGGTCTCTAACAAATCGGTCCACCTGCCAGTGTAAATACATACTCTGTTATAGACCTCAAGTCATCTAACCTTCTAGCATAATTCGCATCTACATACCCCACAACTGAAATCTAATCATGTTGCCTCGCAAACATAATTACATGGTCTCTAGTACCTCTTAAGTATCTGAATATCCACTTGACCGTTTTCCAGTGCTCCCGACCTGGATTCGCCATGTATTTGCTCAATGTGCTGACTGCATATGCCAAATCGGGTCTTGTACATATCATTACATACATCAAGCAACCGACTGCACTTGTGATAATGGGATTTTATACCTATTTATTAAATATTTTTAGGTTTAATTATTTGTTAGTTTTTAAGTATTTCAATCGATTTTAGGTAATTTATTTAATTTTATGTGTTTTTAGGATATTTGTATTACTTTTAATTATTTTATATTTTATTTTGTAAGATATTAAACCATGGTGGCAATCTTGTAATTCTGCAATAAAACGAATAACAAAGTGGTAATTAATCACGCTGAGTGGTAGAATGGTAATTAAAAAGACTAGCGACAATCTGGTAATTATAAAAGTATTGAAAGACTGGCGCCAAGCGCGCAAGGGATCAGAAGGAGCAACGCAACACGACGTCGTTTGGCACTTTAGCCATCCGTAAGAAGGAGCATCCACACTATGCGCGGTGGAAGATTAAAATAGTAGCTAAAACGTCGTCATTCGCTGGTGCACTCGAGTGCAATGCGCGGCTGGTAGGCTGAGGCTGTTGACCGGTTTGACTGAGTGAAGGCCATGTTTGGCTTCGCGAAAATTGCTCCAAAACAGATTAATCGGGATTTTTACATTAATTTGATTCCGAATTGGATTTCATTTCCACTAATACTTAGGATTATTAGTGTACTCCCATAAATACACTATTAGACTCTTATTTTCAGAATATTAATATACATTAACAGATTATTAACATAGATTAAAAAAAAGTTGAGCTATTTTATTAGTCAGCAGTAAATATTCAACGCGAAGGATTCGATAATTAAAGGCAGAGCTTGGAAATTGGAGATGGTGATCCGAGTGATAGAGGAATATCAAAACGCATATTTGATTTGATTTGATTTGATTTCTTTTCTTTTATTTTTTAAAGTTTTGAGTGTTGAATTAGTTGTGGTTAATTTATTATTTAGATATGGGCTAATATTTATTGAGATTGCAATGAACCCAATGTGTAGTTTAAATTAAATTATTTTCTTTCTAATTATTAATGATTATATATGGATTGTTTATCATATTTAGTGCGTTCATATATAATTATTTGCATAATAATTAATGAGATAATCTATATGAAATCAAAAGTAGAATATATGTTTAGATTCGGATATGATAACATGTGAATTTGTTTATTCTTTCAAGGAAGAATAACATAATAGTATATATGATAAAAATATCTATATGTCACATGTAACTTTGTTGAGAGTTGGATCTCAATGAATTTATTTCAAGTTATGTTGCATAGCAATATAACAACTTAATTGGAATAAATCTTTTTATTAATTCTTGAAAAAGGTTAATAAATAGTTAATAAATCTCAATTAATAATTTAATATAATAAATTAATTAGAAAGAGAGTGAAGAGATTTAAATGAAGCATTCGGAGAAATTATAATATTAATTATTTTTAATTTGATTTAATCTTTTTCATTAGTTTAATTTAGTTGGTAATTTTAATTAGTTTATTTTCTAATTAAATTGCGTTTGTTTAAATAGAATTAATTAGATATTAAATAAGTGTTTGGTAATAATTATTTTTAATTCTCTGTGCATTTGACACTCAACTTAATCACTTTATTATTTATGGGCCGCGTATACTTACGTGTAAATTCATATTTAAAATTAGGCAAACAAGTCTTTGGCGCTGTTGCCGGGGAATTAATTTAATAATTTTGTCAGTATTAATTTTAGTCAAATTAGTTTTAATTTAAACTTATATATTTTAATTTATTTTTTTTATTTTTCTTTTTAGGTACGATGACTACTTTTAATTATCAATGGTCTTCTTAGGGAATGAATCAACCAAGTGTGGCAGAAATATTTGACCAATTGACTGCACAGTTTGAGGAGCTTGAAAGAAAAATTAACGTTCTTGACAATCAATCTATTCAGAATGCCTATAATCAGCTGCCTAGTTACACCACAAACTATTGTCATCCTAGTTGGCAGGATTATCAAAATCATTCATGGAATAATAACAATCAAGATCAATACTTTGTCCCAAGTTATTATCATCAGGATTTTCAATATCCACCTCTACAGCAACAAGAACAGAAATCTAATATAAAAGAAATTCTTGATAGGTTTTTAGAGTGAACTGAGACAAAAAATGAATAATCAAGAAGTTTTTGCTCCAGAACTATCATACCCGTCAGAATTTTCGTATCAACCTCAGTCTTACGAATTCTCATATTAACAACCTCTACCGCAGCAAGAGAAATAAATCAAATTTGGAGGAAACTTTTTGCTAGGTTAATGGATTATTCCGAGAGGAGTACTAAAAGCATTGAAAAATCAATACGAGCTTGGAAAATTCAAATGGGTGAGATGGAGATTCAAAGGAAATAGGATGATATTCGAAGGGAACAACTTGTTAATCTAGTCAACAGTTGCCTTTGCAATATGTTACCTAGCAATATAGAGATAAATCTTGAGAAGGAAGGTAAAGAGTTGTGCGAGACAAATGCATTAGAAAATGGCAAGGAGTTACACGTGGCTGAAAAAATAAATCTAAAGAGATCTCATTCAGATGAAGAAGATGATAATGAGGTTGAAAAGAAGATGGGCAAGGTTTGGGAAGAGGAAGAGAATGATGAGGATGATCAAATCTTGAATTCAAATGATAGTAAGAAAAATCCGATTATGTCTTTGATGCAAAATTTTCAGAATTTTGAGGAGTACTATCGGGTTAAATTTGTTAAAGAATGTAGCTCGGATTCAAGTTTAGGGGGGTTCGCAATTTGGGAAGAATGTCATGAAAATCAAAGAAAAGACAAGGAGGAGACATGAAAAGATAATTTTTGCGATTGAGTCTGATTGAAGAAAATGGAGTAGTCAGGTTGAGTCTATAAAACAAGTGCTTATTGGGAGGCAACCCAAGTTTTTATTTTTAGTTTTTATAGATTTGTTTTAGTAGTGAATTTTAGTTTTTATTATTTGTTTTAATATTTTATTTTTGTTTTGTTTCAAGTTTTTACTATACGCTTAAGCTTAGCAAATGAGAAGAAAAATGTTACATATTTAGGGGAGTCATTTGTTCTTAATTTTTTTTTTTATATATACATTGAAGACAATGTCTGTTTTAAGTTTGGGGGTGTGAGTAAATTTTGGAGAATTTGAATTTTTATTTTAGGTTTTATTTTAGTTTAAATTTTGAAATTTTGTAGGTAAATTCACTGCAAACTTTCACGAGACACTACTTGTCCACTTGGGATAACCTAAGGATTTAGAGGTTTGTTGGACATGCTAAGTGCAATCGTGTTTCCTGCAAAAATGGGATAACTTAATTTTTAGGTAGAGTCATTTGGGTAATGAAAAAAATTGAATTAAATTTATGGTCAATAATAAAAATTTTGATTTTATTTAATAACTTCTGAAAAATTGATACATTTTTGTTAGTCGGAACTTTTGGCTATTTGTTAGTTATTATTTTATTTGAGATCTTTTAAATTTTTATGCACATGTCCATTTGTTTGAGCTTGTTTTAACTTAAGTGAAGTTTATTTGGTTAAATGTTAATGATAGGTATTTTTGAATTCTATATTTTTATTTTGATCATAACTTGAAGCGAAATTGTGGTAAAATATAATTTAGGAGAGATGATTTAGGTAAATTTTTTGGGATTATTAAAATTAATTTATCTTGTGGAGAAAAAAGTTAAGAGATTTATGTGGTGAAGCGAGGTGGAGTATAAAATGCACTCGCTGGTAAGATGGAGCATAAAATACACTCACCGAGATTAAAAAAAATAGAGAAAAGAAAAAAATGGGATGGAGCATAAAATACACCCATTTAAATTGAAGAAAAAATAGTTTAAAAGAAATTAATAATCTTAGTGGTGCTTAAAAGATTAAAAAAAAATTTATCCTCTAATTTATATTTGCATGTATTAGCTTTAAGTGATGTAAAAAATAAAAATATAGAGTTTTATTGTATATATTTTTTTATATCTTTTATGAGACATTTAATTATGTGAGTGGATCTAAGTTTTTTTCCCGCTAGTTTGATACATTTGGATATTCATATACACACGAAGGGCCTTAAGTAGAGTAAGATTAATAAATATGTTAAAATTTTGAGTTTCAATAATTTTAAATTTTTCTTTGAGTTATTATTTTTGAAATTGTTGAGGCTAATGTTGAAATTCATATTGATTCATTTCTTGAGTAAGTTAGTTATTTAGTAGTCTTAGTTTTTAATTTTATATTTGTTTTTCTTAAAGGCAAACAAAGAGTTAAGTTTAAGGGTATTTGATAATGGAATTTTATACCTATTTATTGAATATTTTTAGGTTTAAGTATTTATTAGTTTTTAAGCATTTTAATTGATTTTAGGTAATTTATTTATTTTTATGTGTTTTTATTACTTTTAGTATTTTTATATTATTTTTTATTATTTTATATTTTATTTTGTAGGAAATTAAACCATGGTGGCAATCTTGTAACGCTACAATAAAACAAATGGCAAAGTGGTAATTAATCAAGCTGAGTGGTAGAATGGTAATTAAAGAGACCGATGGCGATCTGGTAATTATAGAGCATCGAAAGGCTGGCGCCAGGCGTGCAAGGGATTAAAAGGAGCAGCATAACGTCATTTGGCACTTTAGCCATTCGTAAGAAGGAGCATCCGCGCCATGCGCGGTGGAAGATTAAAATAGCAGCTAAAACATCGTCGTTCACTGGTGCACTCGAGCATAATGCACGACTGGTGGGCTGAGGCTGTTGACCGGTTTGATTGAGCGAAGGCCATGTTTGGCTACGCAAAAATTGCTCCAAAATAGATTAATCAGGATTTTTGCCTTAATTTGATTCCGAATTGGATTTCTTTTCCATTAATGCTTAGGATTATTATTATATCCCCATAAATACACAACTAGACTCTTATTTTCAAAACATTAATATATATTAATAGATTATTAACATAGATTAAAATAGAGTAGAGTTATTTTATTAGTCAGAATCAAATATTCAGTGCGAATGATTCGATAATTAAAGGCAGGGCTTGGGAATTGGAGACAGTGATTCGAGTGACAGACAGATATCAAAACACAGATTTGATTTATTTTCTTCTCTTTTATTTTTGTAATTTTGAGATGTTGAATTATTTGTGCTTAATTTATTATTTAGTTATTTGCTAATATTTATTGAGATTGCATTTGAACCCAATGTGTAGTTTAAATTAAATTATTTTCTTTTTAATTATTAATGATTATATATGAATTGTTTATCATATTTAGTGCGTTCATGTATATTTATTTGTGAAATAATTAATGAGATAATCTATATAAAATCAAAAGTGGGATATAGGTTTAGATTCGAATATGATAACATGTGAATTTGCTTATTCTTTTTAGGAAGAGTAGCATAATAGTGTATAGGATGAAAATATCTATATGCCACATGTAATTTTGTTGAGAGTTGGATCTTAATGAGTTTATTTCAAGTTATTTTGAATAACAATAAAGTAACTTAATTGGAATAATTTTTTTTATTAATTCTTGAAAAGGGTTAATAAATAGTTAAGAAATCTCAGTTAACAATTTAATATAATAAATTAATTAGAAAGAGAGTGAAAAGATTTAAATAAAGCATTGGGAGAAATTATAATTTTAACTATTTTTAATTTGATTTAATCATTTTTATTAGTTTAATTTAGTTAGTAATTTTAATTAGTTTATTTTCTAATTAAATTGTGTTTGTTTAAATAGAATTAATTTGATATTAAATTAGTGTCTGGTAATAATTATTTTTAATTCCTTGTGGGTTCGACACTCGACTTAATCATTTTATTACTTATGGGCCGCATATACTTGAGTATAAATTTCTATTTAAAATTAGGCAAATAACTTGCATAAGGCACATTTGACATATCATGAACCTCTTCAGCTAACTCTGAATACTGTGTTGTAGACAACCTAAAATGACTCGCCAATGGAATGCTAACTTGTTTAACATTAGCCATACTAAACCTCTCCAACACTTTCCTCCTGTAATCCTTTTGGGACAACCACGGCTTACTAGCTGACTTATCCCTGCAAATCTCCATCCTAAGTATTTTCTTAGCAGTACCCAAATTCTTCATGTCAAACTCCTTTCCCAACAAGGCCTTCAACTTGTTGACTTCAACTACACTTTTCACAACAATAAGCATATTTGCTTAAACCCCTCAGGCTACTCCATGAATATAACTTCCTCCAAATTACCATGAAGAAAAGTTATTTTCACGTCCAACTGCTCTAACTCCATATTATAATTAGCCACTAATGCCAAGATAATCCTGATTGAAGTATACCTCACCACTGGAGAAAACATCTCATTATAATCAATCCTCTTTCTCTGTGAGTACCTTTTTGCAACTAATCGAGCCTTGAACCTTTCTCTTTCATTTTTTGACATAGCCTCTTTCTTTTTGTATACCCATTTGCAACCCATTGCCTTTTTTCCCTTAGGCAATTCTACCAATTCCCAAGTTTTTTTCTTTTTCAATGATTCCATCTCCTCCATCATGACTTCCATCTATCTGTCCCTTTCAGGACTAATGATAACATCCTGAAAAGTAGACAGATCTCCACTAGTAGTTGATAATGCATATGCAACCATATCCTCAAACCCATATCTCTCTGATGGTTTGATAGTGCATCTAGGTCTCTTTGTGGCTATGCTTTCTTGTTGCTCCTGCTGATCAACTTGTTCTTTTAGTCATAGATTTTCAGTGTCATAACTTTTCAGCTCAATCTGTACACCCTATTGTTGTTTGCTAGTGACTTCCCCAGCCTTGATTTTTTAAACTCCCTAATGTGTCTTTACCATAGAAGCTTCATCAAATACCATATCCCTATTGATCATAACTTTCTTTGATTTCAGATCCCAAAGCTTGTACCCCTTCACACCTTTCTCATACCCAAGAAAGATACATTGTTTGGACTTTGCATCAAGCTTTGACCTCTCATCACCAGGAACATGAACATAAGCTGGATAACCAAAGACCTTCATACCCGAATAATCTACCTCTTTTTCTATCCACACCTCATGTGTTACCTTACTATTCAAAGTAGTACTCGGCGACCTGTTTATAATAAAAACTACCATACTTACTGCTTCAACCCAGAAATCCTTTGGAAGCCATGCATTCAACCTAATGCTGTTTGCTAGTGACTTCCCCAACCTTGATTTTTTAAACTCCCTAATGTGTCTTTACCATAGAAGCTTCATCAAATACCATATCCCTATTGATCATAACTTTCTTTGATTTCAGATCCCAAAGCTTGTACCCCTTTACACCTTTCTCATACCCAAGAAAGATACATTGTTTGGACTTTGCATCAAGCTTTGACCTCTCATCACCAGGAACATGAACATAAGCTGGACAACCAAAGACCTTCATACCCGAATAATCTACCTCTTTTTCTGTCCATACCTCATGTATTACCTTACTATTCAAAGCAGTACTCGACGACCTGTTTATAATAAAAACTACCATACTTACTGCTTCAACCCAGAAATCCTTTGGAAGCCATGCATTCAACCTAATGCACCGTGCCCTCTCTGCTATAGTTTTGTTCATCCTTTCTGCCACCCCATTCTGTTGTCATGTCTTCTTAACAGTCCTGTGACGCTAAATCCCATGCTCCTCACAAAACTTCAAAAAAACCTCATACTTATACTTTTTCCCATTATCTGTTCTGAGGCATTTAAGTCGATAAAGGTCACGAAGTACAGAGATCTTGCTTTTGACGTTATCCTCGCTGGTCCCTAAACATCAAAATGCACATAGTCAAGTATGTAGGGTTTCGACACATAAACACAGCAGAATTTCAAATTTTTTCTGAAACCCTAAAACAGGATCCTTGCGAAAACATATTAATTCAGAGGTTTAGATATATTTTTACCGATTATTTGAGCTTGAATAGAGACGATGAAATTCTAGAACGGCTTCGAATCTTCAACGCAATCCAACGGAACTGCGTCTCTATGGTATCCACACGAACGCCCCGCGAATCGTCCTACGATCTGTAGCAAAGAGAGTCGCGGTACTAGCCACCAAGATCTGGATCTGGATCTGGATTTATCGAGTTTTTTTCTCTAGCCTCTTTCTGAAAGCGGCTATGGTTTAGGTTTTGATTTTCACGTACTTAAAACAGCTGATATATCATGTATATATAGCAGTTAAAAGAATTAACCAAAACCTAATTAGAAAAATAAAACCCGAATTTATATGTTTTATATTTTAACTAAGTCTTACTTAATTAATATACATATATATACAAATTATCCTATTAATTTAAATTCATAATTTAAATACTATCAATCATATTGACATATTTAAATCCTAACAATTTAAATTAATTTTCTTTTAATTACGTTCTAAGTGTGTGACCCTATAGGTTATTATTATATATTGGCAATAATTTTAAAATCATATTATAAAATTATAAACAGTGAGTGACATCTAGTAATGCATCACTGCTACCCAAATAATAATAAGATCGATGATTCGATGCAACCTTTTCGTGACCAATGTTTCAATGTAATTTAATCCTTTTAACCTTGACATCTTAGATTAAACTCGAGACATGGAATGTGTCATACTTTTCATAATTCAATCTGAGTTTTCTTGATCAATGAGTAGACTATATGAAACAAATCACTATTTAAGCATGGTCATGCATTTTATAGTCATACTCAATCAAGAGGCCTATGGATATCACCCCTAATATATAGAAGGATTAAATTCCATATAGATCACTCATATTCCTCGCACGATTCTTGATGTACCCAATAATCATATTTATTGTCCACCCTATTAAAGGTGACTTTTGATGATATCAAAATACATAAATTCTCGTGTAATAATATCGTGATTTCAGGTCGAGGGATCATTACATCATTGTCACTATGAGAATTTCTTATGACACTTTGTATAATGCTCCATGTAGAATTCTCATGGTGGGTCTGTCTAGTACATTGTTCTCTAATATGTAAATATGCATTGACTCAATATCTCATATATTTATGATCAATGAGATTTGACCATCAGTCAATCCACATACTAATCTCAATCCATCATTGTTGTCCCATTACTAATGATAATCGACTAGGGACATTTAAGAACAATGATACTAATTGTAATTATATAATCTCATGTTCAAGTCACATACTTGAAGCTATATAATTCATATCACTATTCTAAGGACTTTTATTATGTTAATATTTATATAACGTAGTAAATAAAATCATAATAAAATAATTCATTTATTCAATCGAATATAATATTAAATTGTTAAGCAATTACATCAAATAATTGGCCTCTAGGGCATGAACTCTAACAAAGTATTCCCTTAGCTTTGTTCACTGCATGTCGAAACTGCACCTTACACTTTTTCCAAAACACAGAACTTGCAGAAATCAAGTTTGCACGATTTCACCCCTTTCAATAAATTTCTTTTATGTAATTCCAGCATTCCACATTCGCCCATATGTGCCAACCGCATATGCCACAACAAGGTATCATCAGTGTCTTCAGCAGTAGTGGCAGCAGTTCCACCTATAACTGTACTCCCTATCAAATGATAGATATTTCCACCAACCTTAGAAGCTTTCATAATCATTAGAGCACCCTTCGTTACCCTTATGACTCCACCACCTGTTTTATTTTCACAGCCATTAGAGTCTAAAGTTCCCAATGAAAGTAGATTTTTTCTTAAACCTGGAACATGCCTAACATCACCAAATGTACTCGTAACACCATCAAACATTCTAATCTTCATTGTGCCTATTCCAATGACATCACATGAAGCATCATTACCCATCACAATAGTACTACAATTCATTGACCTATACGTGTCAAACCACTCCCTGTTAGGCAACATATGAAACTGAAACTGCCACGTGTTTTACGTTCACTGAAACTGACAACATATCACCATCACAATCATTTGATGCCTCATCCACAATGTTTGCAGATTTAGGCGGTCCATATTTCTTCCCGTAAGCATAGTGGCCATTTGTCGTCTTTGGTGATCAAATCAGGTTTTTATGGATCAGCTGTTTGTCTTGCCTCAAGTAACCTGATGCTCGTTGTTTATTGTGGCGGCTTTGACCGTAAGTCATTGGGGTGGCTTCGTGTTGGGGTCCATCTTCCTTTTCGCATGTCAGGTAAAGTGATGATTTTGCCCTCCTGTCAGGGTTAGTACAAAAGTGCAAAATTTGGGTGTCTACATAGTGTCTTTATATAAATGATTATGAGATTAACCAACCTCTTTATAAGAGCAAGCAAAGTATGTACTAATCTATCCGAATTAACTAATCCCCATTTTTGTGATCTCACAATTAGGAACTATTTTAGTTTTAAGCTATCTTAAAGTTAAATCTCATTAGCATGATTATCATCATGATTCTAAAAATATTGCTCAATAACTACTATGGGTTTATCATAATTAATATCAATAATTAAATATGGATAAAGAAAATGCCTTTGTATAAATAATATTTTACTAATAAACGAATAAGATTACAAAGTATATGTAATATCACATCTAATATGATTGACTTGTGTGTATACTACTTTCATAATATGCACATCATGAAAGGTATGACGCATACATATAAACGGCGAGCATAAAAGGTGATAATTGTTAAACTTGCTGAGCCGTCATACTCATTCTTGCTTTAAACTGATATTTTCAGCTAAGTACAAGAAGGCCGGAGGTTCTAGTAAAGCTAAAGGGTAAGGAATGATAATTGCATAAAGGAGCATGAAGGAATGTTATATTAATTTGTGTAATATAACAAGTTAGTTAGATGAATGTAAATCGGTAAAGGTATATGTTGTTAACGTCTTTGCTTTAATATTAAACTTTGTCATTAGTAATGAGATGTTTGGTTATGTAAATCCATTGAGATAGATATGTTTGTAAATTTTCAATTAAAGGAACTGCTAATGGGATACGACTAATGTATTATTGTAAGTTGGGTAATTATATCTATTAAACTCGAACAAATGGAAACAAATATGTGTAAGCAAATAGTTTGTATAGACAGTTATGAATGGTGATTGTAATCGCAGGTGAGGTTAGATTAAATCATAAATTGTGTGATTTTTGAACTGTAATAAACTAGGTTATAATATATGAATATGATCTGAGTTCTAATGAAATAATGTAAAGATTGCGATTCTGAGACAAGTTATGATTATAAGCTAAATAATTAAGTTTATTTATTATTTTATGGTTGTATGACATAGTTTTAAAGAAAAATGTTGTTATTATTATTATTATTATTATTATTATTATTATTATTATTATTATTATTATTATTATTATTATTATTATTATTAGCATTAGTATTAGTATTATTATTATAGTGTAGTGGTGAATTTAATTTTGGAGAAAAATGTGAGTGAATAGATTTTTGAAAAAAAAATGTTGAATTGGGGAGAAAAATAAGTGTTAGATTAGTGATTGTTGGATGTTGAAGCCCTAAATAATTTTAGACTATTGGTTGTTGAAGCCTAAATTGATTTGAGACCGTTGGATGTTGAAATCTTTGGATTTGAGCCGCTCTGTTTTATTATATAGATAATTAGTATTTTTAAAGTACTTAATTATAAATATTAAGCTATTTAATTTATTTTATCACCATAGTATAATACTTAATTTATTATTACTATTATGTTATCTACTTCTAAAATAAATATTTCTCTTTTATGGTGTGACCCTTTAGGTTCAATATTAAGTCGATAGTAGAATAAATAAATTAGAACAATTCTAATATTATTTATAATAATAAATTAAACTCTTTTAATTTATTTATAAATAAATACTTATTTATTCTACATCACGAGGGATACCTCTCAGCATATCATGACTATTCAGATAATATGAATTTTAACGTTTGATCACTAAGGACATATTTCTCGAATAGTTACCACACAATTTAATCCTTCTATCATACAATGTCTCAATCAAATATAAGACATGGAATTACTGTCAAGTTTTATTTAATTTGATCATATGTATTTCGATTCTTAAATGCATAACTCTAATTAATGTAAATTAGAAACTCTTTTCTAATTTTTATTCTGCCTTGGCCAATGACTATTGAGTTGTCATTTATCGAATCACATAGGACATTCTCTCCCTTTACTAGAAGTGGTAGATCATTTACCTATCTTCATATACAACTTATTATAACCAATATAATCTTTGTTATATGTTAATAGTCTTAAAAAATATGACAAAGTATAACTCATCATACACGAGATATTATAATTATCTCAAGTTCAATGATCACTTGTACTACTATCACATTAGGAACTCCTATTGACGGGTAAGCAAAACTCCACGCGAGTCACGTTCAGTGAACTTCTTCTCCAATAAACACCTACATATTTGCTTTAGTGTCTCCACACAAATAATTATGAGATCGATCATCATCTTTTAAAAAGCAAGCATAGTATGTACTAATCTTTTCGGATTCACTAATCCTTATTTTAGTAATCCCACAATGAGAAACATTTTAGTTTTGAGTTATCTTAAATTTATATGTGATTAGCATAATCAACATTATAATTCTAAAATCATTGCTCCAAAACTATGGGTTTATCCATTTAATCAATTCAATCAATTAATCATGAATAAAAAAAATATCTTTAAATAATTTTTTTTATTAATAAATGAATAAAATTACAAAATATATACTTATCACATCAACATGTGATTGCCTTGAAGACATACTACTTTCAATATCTGCTATGAATGTTATATCTCCTTAAGATATTTTTTTCATTAGCAAACTAATATACAAAGTTGCGTGGTTTTAAATTAAGGATTAGACTGAGTTTTACCAAATAACTAATTCCGTTGCGTAATCAATTGTATAATTATTTTGTAAATGTACTTAAAAGAAAAAGTTATACAATAATGTATAAAAATCTATTTAACTCCCCTTCTAGATCATTTTCTTGTAACTCTGGGAAATAACATCTTAAATTTTCAAACATAATCTTAATAATTCTTTTCTGATACCTTTGTTTATTATATATTGTTGACTATTAGTTGCTAGTTTCATTTCAACTTGTTGTAATTTACTCAAGTGATATTATCTTTTACCATGCAGGATATTAAAAAGTTGTAACTTTTGGAGTTGTATGGGTTGGGATTCTTTGATTTTAGGATTGTTTGTTTTAAAAATTTGTAAGACTAATTTTTGTTGTTTTTGATGAAGATCATATTCATAGGACTAAGACTTATTTTAATTTGTTGTTATGATGCATATCATAAAACTTGCCGTTTAGTTGTGGTTATGTTTTTAACTTAATTTTTGTCTCATGTTTGAAGTTATATTATATATGTCGTATGAAATTGGACATGGTAAGCGTTTATATAAGAATATATGTTATATTATATATGTCGTACGAAATTGGACATGTTAAGCGTGTGTATATATATATATATATATATATATATATATATACATATAATGATTTGAAAACCATATATTTAAGAAGGTAAAACTGTCGCTAAAAAACAAAATATTAGAAAAAATTGGTAGGAAATTGACAAATAATTCGACTTTAGCGACGATTTTGAAATCTCACAATACCAAAAGCGACCCCGTTTAAGAGACGATAACAAACCGTCCCATAAGCCATACAATATATTTGCTACGGTTTTTTGCCTATTAGAAACAATTTTATTACAAATAAAAATATTTGGCCTTTTGGCAAAAAAGAGAGTTTTTCCCTGTGTAGTGAAAAACGGACCATGCTCCCCTCCAAACTCCTTTTCTCACGACTCTTCCAAACAATTAATCCCAACCCTTCATTTAACAAGGATACAAATCTAAGGCTCAAAGTTCATTTGGACACTTTTAATTTATTTATTTATTTTTAATTTTTCTCTTACATTTTTCTACTTAATCTTCTTCCTTTTTTGTATCATTGTTAAATGAAGGATTAAAATTAATTATTTGAAGGAATCTAAAGAGAAGGAGTTTGGAAGGGAGTATGGTCCGTGAAAAACCATTTTTTATAATGACATTTGATAGATTTTTCTAAATGTACTCCCTTGAGCATTCGATAAATTCAAATCTTCTTGCCTAAGGAAAATTGAAAAATAAATATAAATTCATAATAATTAAATATTATATTTAATTATATTATTAAAAAAATAAAATATAATATTAAAATTTATATTATATTATATTTTTTAATAATATAAATAAATATAGTGTTTTATTTAATATTTAGTTGTCTGAGAAACTAAAAACAGATCTACTGGAAGAAGTTCATTCTCTTGGGTAAGGCTGTAAATGGTAACCGAAAAATTCGTATCCGTCCACATCCATATTTGGAAAAAAACGGATATTATTCGTATTCGAAAAAAAACGGATATATCCGTATTCAATTTAAAGATATCTGCAAATAAACGGATACGAATACGGATATAGGCGTATTCGTATTCATTTAACATCCGTTTGTAAAATATATTCGGTGGATAGCTGGAATCCGATATCCGTATTCGAATCCGTATCCGAATAACTTATATGTGTATATATATATATATATATATATATATATATATATATATATATATATATATATATATATATATATATATATAATAAGCAAAATAATTCTTTTTAAATGGTCTTCCTTATATAATAATTAGTTTTCACTATTATACGAAAATTATTTTTAAAATATGTCATTTCACTTCTAAAATGTAGGAAATAACACTTTTATTATAATATTAATAAATTGATTTAAGTATAGTTAATGAATTTTTACTATTATAAAGTTAAAATATCTAAAATGTATCATTTAACAAGTGTTATAAATATCATTTAACAAGTGTTACAATATAACTTTTGGATCATTTAACAAGTGTTATAAATATTATAAATATAATTTAAATGTTATAATTATAGTCTATAGATTATAAATATTCATATACACTACAGTATTACTCCAAATTAACACATAAAATGGACATCTACTTATTAATGAGCATCTAAACATTAATAAGTAAAGCATTCATTTTGAATTTAAGATTTCAAAAAAAAATAATAACTTATTTAAATTATAATTTAAAGGATTGATCATTTTATTTATTAAAAATAAATAAATTAACATTCATTCATTAATGAACTATACTTTAAAACTTATTAGTTTTTCTTTTATTCAAGTTATATATAGTGTTACAATATATCTAAAATGTATCATGTCGACGCCGGGATTTTAGTCGTTTCGTTTTTTAATATTAAAAGCCCTTTCCAATTTTAACCTCTAGATTAAGATGTGATTTTTTGAAAAGGGTCGGCTTAGTGTCGACGGGGTTTCGAAATGTTGATTTTTTAATGAGCCAATTGACCAGAGTCGCCAGTTGGTATATTTGAAAATGGATGTACCAACTCATCCGAATTTTGTTTTCGTAATCGCTGGCTCATATGTGACTCTGAATTAATTGGTCTGTGAACCGAGATTCATAGAGTTCGGGGGCTTGCTTAAGCGAGGGAAAGGTGTTAGGCACCCCCCGACTTCCGTGAAATACGGTTACCGCAATCTCGATGTTTTCCTATCCTTTTAAATCCTAAAAATATGTGTGTGTGTGTGTGTGTGTGTGTGTGTGTGTGTGTGTGTGTGTGTGTGTGTGTGTGTGTGTGTACGTGTGTGTGTGCGTGTGCGCCTAAATGAATGCTGTTGGAATACTTTATTTTGAAAGTGCTTCAGAAATCTCGTTGACCCTATGCACGAATGATTTGATTTAATCGAAGAGTTCATTTTTATTGTTTTTGTTTCGATAATAAAACCGATGATATTTTGTAAAACATATTTTTTCAAATCATTCGTCAAATAGGAATAGAGCCCATCCGACACTTACAATTTTATTTCAGCCTACGGATGATCTAATATCCTAGTTTGATTGATTTTATGAAAATCTTCATCTTTTCATTCCAAAATTCTTTTTCCGTGTCGAAAGGGAAAATCAAGCATTAAAATGACGTTGAGGCTATTCATGGGCATGTGAGCCATCCAACTAACCCCAAACGTCCACAATCACGTAGTTCACTATTACTGGGCCTTAACCCGACTTCGATTCGACATCGTTTTAAGGCCCTGAAGTTACATATTTACAATGCAAATGCATCGCCATGACTACATAAGCTCAAAATCGTCCATCTTCGGAATTTGATCGAAATGATCTCTCTCCTAGGCTCACAACAAAAAACGTCACAAAGCAAGCAATAACAATAAATCTAACGGGAAAACATAATAAACTAGTTCAACACCCAAAATGATAATAAATGATCATGGAAATCTAAACTAATAATAGATCCCAAATAACGCAAAATGGACATTATCGGGTAATTATGAGGGAACATCATTCATTAGGAACCCTCGCTAATCACCCTAATCCAAGGATCTATGCAAACCCGCTAAGAGAACTACATTTAATCTATCCAATAACAACAAAATCAATATTAAGAAAAACACAATAAAATGCTACAAATATGGGATTTCAACCTTGCAAAGCTCTCAAGAACTCTTTGATATTTCAATAACAAGGCAATACACAAGATATGGGAGAGATTGGAGTAAAAGGAAGAAAAAATCAAGCCATTATATGCCTAACCCGAAGCTTTCTCTCTCTAAAACCTCGCTTTCTCTCTTTCTTTTCTATTTTCTTTCTTTTTCTCCTTTCTCTCGGGTGGAAATGGTCATTGTATAGTGCTCCGCAGGCAGCCGCAGGTGCATCTGCTGCTGGGCTCGCTAGCCGCCCGCGCCGAATCCTCGGCTGCTGGGCTGTCTCCTCGAGCCGTGCATTGGCCCCTTTGTCGGTGGCCGCAGGTGCACCCGCGGCTGCCCAGCTTGTTTTTTCGATTTCCTTGTCACGCGGTCTTAAATCGCCAATTTCTGCTGTATTATTTTGGAAGGCTGTTACCTGATGTATAAATTGCTCTTTGTGTTTGGCTTCCAGGGGCGCTGCCCCCTTCCACCCCCGCCAGCTCACCGGCAAGCTGGGCAGCCGCTCGCTCACCGGGGAGCAAGACCCCCGAACATCGTAAGCGTAGTGGCCATTAGTCGCCTTTTGTGATCAAATCAGGTTCTTCTGGATCAACTGTTTGCCTTGCCTCAAATAACCTGATGCTCGTTGTTAATCGTTGGGGTGACTTTGTGTTAGGGTCCACCTTCCTTTTCGCATGGCGGGTCAAGTGACGACTTTGCCCTCCTGCCAGGGTTAGTAGAGAAGTGCAAAATTTGGGTGTCTACAGCTGCCCCTCTTTATCATGTTTATGGAATAAAATATGAAATGGACGTGATAAAGAAGTAGGCACCCGATGTATGAAAATGCCAATACATATTTAACGATGCTGCATATACGTTAAGATGATGCGACGTCACATTCAATATGTTCATGTAGAGGTTAGCTTCAAAGTTACGAATGAACACCGCCCGGGTCTCTCGTCTCCGGCGGGCCATTTTTGAAAGGTCAGGTATCGTCTCTGACTGGTCGTTTTTGAATTGGTCAGGTATTGTTTCTGACAAGTCGTTTCTTGAATCGGTCAGGTATTGTTTCTGACGGGTCGTTTTTGAATTGGTCAGGTATTATTTCTGACGGGTCGTTTTTTTGAATTTGTCAGGTATTGTTTCTGACGGGTCATTTTTGAATTGGTCAGGTATTGTTTCTGACGGGTCGTTTTTTTGAATTGGTTAAGTATTGTTTCTGATGGGTCGTTTTTGAATTAGTCAGGTATTGTTTCTGACGGGTCATTTTTGAATTGGTCAGGTATTTTTTCTGACGGGTCGTTTTTTTGAATTCGTCAGGTATTGTTTCTGACGGGTCTTTTTGAATTGGTCAGGTATTGTTTCTGACGGGTCGTTTTTGAATGGGTCAGGTATTGTTTCTGACGGGTCGTTTTTGAATTGGTCAGGTATTGTTTCTGACGGGTTATTTTTTGAATTGGTCAGGTATTGTTTCTGACGGGTCGTTTTTGAATTGGTAAGATATTATTTCTGACGGGTCGTTTTTGAATGGGTCAGGTATTGTTTCTGACGGGTCATTTTTTAATTGGTCAGGTATTGTTTCTGACGGGTCGTTTTTGAATTGGTCAGGTATCGTCTCTGACGGGTCATTTTTGTAATTGTCGGGTCTCGTCTCCGCAATCGCTGTGTATTTTCCCAAACGGACTCGCATCGTATTGTACATCATAAAAAAATATGCAATAATTCTTGAGGAAATTTAAAAGGAAAGCGTACCTAATTAGTTTGTGGGGCCTCCTTGGGATTCGTCCTCGTAAATCGCTTTTGCCAGCCACTTCTTTTGGTTTTGACTTGTCATTCTTGTTGATTAGCTGAAGGTGCTTCAGACAGTCGTTTTCCAATTCCTTGATGTTCCATAGATTCTGGGTGCATCGGATCGTGGAAGTTTCCCGCTGCAATGTTCTTCCGATAAATGGCACCGGTATTCGTGACGCCGACAGTCTCGTACCTGTGATTTTTCTTTCATGTATATTTTATTTTGATATATACATGGATGCGCAGATGTTATGCATGGATCAATAGATATGCTTGGAAGGAAATGACCCATGTTTAGTCAAATGATACAATTTTCACGTGTCGTTCTTTTTTTTGACCACTCAGTTGTGTCATGCCTTATTTGGGAGGACAGGTTCTGGACTTCAAGGTTGGTTCGTTGAATCGTATGCCCCTGATCGTTTCTCTGTTGGGGAATTGTATCTGTCGTTTTGAATGCCCAATCGACTTATCCAGGGTTCCTCATCCTGCTCACAAATCGTCATGTCTTTGAATTTGGGGTGCAGGGACTTCCTCTTATGCTAGAGGATTATGCCTAGATTCTGGGTTGATATCTAGGTGATCCCCTGGTTCGTTGGTCGTATGCTTTGATAGCTCTTGACTTTCATCTGATTGAGGCAGTCCACTTGGCTTCTCTTTTTTCTGATGACCGACGGCCATGTTGCCCTTCCTCGCCTTTTAATCGATCAGCTTTGACGTCAGGAATTATATCGCTCTTGCATATGCTCGCTTGAATATCGATGTACTGTCAGCGTGCATCATGCTGAGTTTGTCAAAATCCATTGATGGTCGTGGGGAAAAGTTCGTTGAGGAGGAGTTTGATCCAAATCTGGGTTTCCTTCGTTTCCGTAATTTCCAACATGCCCCAGCCTTTACTCGTGTTCTTGTCGAGGATTCGTATGGGAAGTCATTTCGTTGGTTATGCCCAGTTACCCACACCGATTCATTTCCAACGCTAAATGCTCGACGGTTCGGGTCGGCGGGGTTAACTTCGATATTACTAAACATCTCAACAGTAGAGCAAATAAAATCAACAGTAGAACAGATAAAATGGAATGCTCATGATTATGCAATTTGGCTCGTGTCCGTGATGTTTTCGTGTTATCGTAAAAAAACTTGGCATCGAGATGGATCTCTTTTTTCGTAAATCGTGAGTGGATTAATTTGACATTGAATGAATTATGAATGTATTAAGTCACTCTCGATTTTACTCTTCTTCTTTTTTTTTCATTTGACGAGTTATGAAATCGTAATAAAACATTTAAGCGTTCATGGTCAATATACGTGAGTATGATTAAATTCAAAAACTACCTTCCTTTATCAAAGGTATTCCGGCTTCATTCTCGCTATCGTTATTCACAGAATTAACGTCATACGGCAAGTGCACTGTGCGATGCATCCTTCAATTAGGGGTTTCTTTTCCATGACTTCAGATGAGCCTCTTTCTCCTCTAGTCGAACATTTTTTCTTTCTTTTTCTTTTTTTCGACTCCGCATTTCCCTTTTCGTGTCCACTTAACTTGTCTCGTTTTCTTAGGCTATTCAGAGTTACCCATTTAACGAGTTTTGGACCAATGATTCCCAAACCAGGCGGCTTTAGGGCATTAGGTGTAAAGACACCTCTTCGGGTTTACTTGCTCGAGTAACAAAGGTCACGCTTCGATATAAGTTAAGTGATTTACCGCATTTATTCCTCGTCTGACTCTGTGCAAGATTCATTTTCTTAGGCTTGAGTTACCCATGTAGCGAGCGTTGGGCCGGTGACTCCCAAATCGGACGACTTTAGAGCACCAGGTGTAGAGACACCCTTCAGGCTTAATTATTCGAATAACCCATGCCACGATTCGAATTTGCTCAGGTCTCTACATCTGTAATGCTCGTTTTCTTAGGTTCTGAGTTACCCATGTAACGAGCGTTGGGCCGATGACTCCCAAATCATACGACTTCAGGGCACCAGGTGTAAAGACACCCCTCAGGCTTAATTACTCGAATAACTCAGGCCACGATTCGAGACATTTGATTCACTTTTATTTACCCTCCGACTCTACATCAACTGTCATCATTATCGTCATAGCTTTATACCCCACATCTGAAAGTTGGCGCAAACGCAAAGTGCAGACTTTCCTATGAAATGGATTCTGCTTCGAACGACACTTCAAAATCAGTTCTTTGTTGAACAGTTTTAATCATCTATTCATACTCACGAGTCTGCTCCACGGATGCTTGTTAGAATTAATTCGATTCCTAACAAGTCAAATAAAAATTTTCTCTTTCCAAAAGTAATGTTAGAGTTAAACTATGTACAGTCTTAATATATGTACATGGAGACAAGAAAGAAATAAAGAGATGAAATGAGTTGTATCTTACCTGCGGGTCATCGTATTCTGAAAGAGCTCTGACTAGAATAGACCAATTGATCGTACAGCTCTGATGATGTTGTCGTAGGTTAACGAGATCGCACCATAGATGTCGAATCATGCACTATCCTTCCATGGATGATTGATGAATGCCCCAACTTTGATTGTCTGCCAGGGCCATCGCTTCGTGGTGTATTTGACAGGTGGGCTGATGAGATGCTGGGAACCCAATAATCCTTTGCTTTTGATCAGGTAGGAAGTGTACTCTGATGAGTTGACATGAGGACAAGTTGTATGAGTCATTGATCATTGATTGTAAAACTATCGAAGGGTTCTATGGATTTCGCAAGGATTAGACCACGCCAAAGTGGCTGCCTACGTACTCCTATAGGAAGAGGAGATCAGGTCTTCCGTAGTTCAGACTCTCAATAGCACACAAGATTTTTTAATTTTTTTTTTTAATTTTATATATATATATATATATATATATATATATATATATATATATATATATATTTATTTATAAGAAAACATAACATAATAATGCATAAAAAAAAATAAAACAAGACATGACATTAAGCAACCAAGATCGTCCCCACCCTTTTTGGGACTCGCAATCGTATTCTTTGAATTCACCATTTCATGGTTCGCAGAGGCTTGACAATCCGTTCGTCGGTGTTCAGATTCCCCATTGTGGTGATCTCAATGTCGTTTGCCATTTTTAGTTCTCCTCTTTCGACAAGATTTTGAATTTTGTGCCGCAACGCCCAACACTCCTCAGTATCATGCCCTGGTGAGTTAGAATGATAGAGGCATATTTGTGTAGGATCGTATCGTTTAGACTTGGAGTCTGTCGGTGGCAACAACTCCGTAATCTTTCTCCGGCTGATCAGAAGATGCAATATTTTTGCCTTTGATTTGCTCAAAGGGGTGAACTTTCGATCTCTTGGGAATGCTGCTTGGTATTTCCCTTTTGAGGGTTCACACTTGTCCGAGTGGTTACCAAGGCTCCATTGGTGGGATCGTCTAGCATCTTTATTATTTTGATTTCCCTGCCCTTTCAGTCTGTTTTGATCTTCTTGAGTCAGCAGGTTTTCCTGGGAGGGATCCTGGTTTGAAATTTGTTTGTCCTCTTCTTCCTTTTGGTCTCTCAGTAAGTGGGTGAAGAGTTGCCTCATAAGATTATGTTGGTGTACCACCAGGTCTGCCAATTGCTTCACTTGATGCCTGACCAACTTCAATTCTTGCTTAATGACCTTAACCTCCTCCAAACATTCCCATCCAAGGACATTTGTTTCGCTCATTTGGGGGTATTCTTCGACCTTTCGTATGTATTTGCGATTGGGGTCCACCCCGATATTTCCTGACCCAATCATGCTTACCTCATCTGTTTCGTACTGTGGCAAATGGCTGGCATTGACATCTGGTCGTTCAACTACAATGTCCCCCCTATCGATCAAGTCATGTATCTTATGTTTTAATGACCAACAGTCTTGAGTATCATACCCAGGAGATTCTGAGTGATAAGCGCATCATTTGCGGGAGTCAAATTGTTTTCCTCTTGAATCGATGGGTGGAGCTAGCTCAGTGATTTTCTTCTAGGCGACCAATAACGCCAATACGTTCTCAAGGGAATCGCCTAGAGGAGTGAATCGTCGACTATATGTTCGTTCAAACTTCCTCTGCCTGCCTGGACCCTGATTGAATGTGGCATGTTGCTGTAGTTACAGATGGTTTCCATTTACCGAGGTAGGGGGACCGTTGTTGGGTCTACATGATTGTCCCTGCGAAACGAAAGACACATCTACCTCTTCCTGACTCCGCTTGGGTACAATGTCGTGCTCTTTGGCTTGAAGGTGCTCAGCTATGGCCTCCAATGCTATGAAATCTCTTATTTTCCCAGTCCTTAAACCTATTTCAGTCATCTCACCATGTTTGATCATCTCTGAAAAAGGTTTGCCTATTCCATCCAATATTATTTCATAATAAGGAGCCTCTTGTATGTCTATGCAGGTCATCACCATCTCAGCCTCATCCATTGGAGGGTTTACTTGTGCGGCCATCCTTCTCCACTGTTGAGTGTAATCTCTGAAGGATTCATTGGTCTGCTTCCTGATCTTTGTCATCTGGTATCGGTCCGGGGCCATTTGGGATTGAAAGTTGTATTGCGTCAGGAAGGTGTGGGCCAGCTCCTCCCAATTATGAATTTTAGCATTATCCAACCTCGCATACCAGGTCCTAGCCTCCCCTATCAGGCTTTTCTGGAATAACTGCATTCTCAACGACTCGTCCTCAGCATATGCCCCTAATTCTCCGATGTATACTTTCAGATGCGTGTAAGGATCCCCCAACTCGTTATACTTTTCAAATTCGGGGAGTTTGAACTTATCGGGATATCTGGTCCCCGAAAAAATGCATAAGTCGGAGTCGTTAACACTGTCATACGACCCGATCCCCTTCATAGTTTTGATGGCCTCTTCCATCTGCTTTATCTTCTTGCTGACATTACTGGCAACTTCATCTTCTGGAATGACGATAATTTGTTTTGGCTGTTCAACCTTCGGGGTTTCTGGGGTCATACCATTCCCTTGGAAGGGGAAGATCCGTTTTGGTAAGAAGGGAAAGTTGAGCCCTAGGTTTATAGGACCTTTTGAAATCTTGAGCCGAGTCGGTGAAGTGGCGTATGAGGTAGCATTACCTCCTGAACTGGAGCACATTCACAACGTGTCTCATGTGTCAGTGTTACGACCGTATAAACCGGACTACAAGCACGTTATCTCCTATGAACCAATTCAAGTCGAGAATGACTTATCATATGAAGAAATTCCTGTTCAGATACTCGATAGGAAGGAACAGAAACTGAGGAATAAGATAATTCATTCTGTCAAAGTACTTTGGAGGAATCACGCAATTGAAGAAGCTACGTGGGAATTAGAGGAGGAAATGAGGGCGAATTATCCGTCTTTATTTGAGTAACCTTATTTTACAATTCCGATGACGGAATTTTTATAAGGGGGGGAGAATGTAATGTCCTAGAATTTCCACGTCATTATTAATTAAATTAATAATTTAATTTTCAACGAGTTAGTTTTACGAGATTATTTAAATCTTTTTATGTGATTAATTAATTACGTAATTAAATAATTATGTGATTAATTACTAGAATTAATTAAAGGGGGTTACTAATATGTTATTAAATTAGTAAACAAACCCTAAAGTTTTAATATCAAAATAATTGATAAGTTTTCCATTAATTAAATATTTAATTAAATTGAATATAATGAGTTAATTAATATGATTATTAATTAATGTAAATAATATGAAATATTAATAATAATATTTATTAGTCCATATGTAAATTATTAAATTAGCCCAACATGGGTCAATTAGTAGCCCAAGTGGAGAATAATAAAATTTGATAAATTAGTAGCCCAAACAATTTAATAGAAGCCCAATTGGTATTTTAAATAAAGCCCAATAATTGACCCATTTGGAAAATACTATATATAACTTATTAATTAATTAAAAAGTGGAAAGTGACTATGATTTTGGGACAAACCAATTTGCATCAGCCGACATGCTTGGCAAGGAGAGAGAAAAAAATGATTTTTTGTTTTTATTTTTCATTTATTTAATAAAATGATTGCTTGTTTTATTTTTAAAGTACATAGACACCATTCTTCTTTTCACCAACTTAGTACTTAGCTAGATTTCTTGCACAAGTCTCCAACTACCCTCATTATGGAAATTTGATAGATATAGATTTTATATCTATGCCCATTGTAAGTATACTTACAATTTAGTAGTTTTTGTAAGTCATTTCTCATCTTTTATTTTCAAACTAAAGAGAGAGCTAGAGAGCATTTGTAAGTGTAATAAAATATTGAGAGCAAAATACCAAGAGAAGAGAAGGAGTTCTTGGTTTATGTCTTCAAGATTCATAACATATTTTGGAAAAAAGAGGAGAATAGCTATCAAAACAAGGTAGTTATTTTTATAAACCTTAATCTTGTTTTCCTTCATGTTTATGGTAGAAATATTAACATAGTAATTTCTATGGTTAAAATCATGCTATGTATGCTTCTATGATTGATCATGAGTTTAACTTATGTTTTATAAGTTTTAATTATGGAAAACATGTGTTTAGTAGTGTATAATCAAATCTTGAAATTTATGACCACAAATATTTTTATAAAACTTAGGTTTGATGTTCTAATATTATAGAACATTAAATCATGAGAAAAACAAAGTTTGAATCACTCAAAATGGAGTTATATACAAAAAGTTATGATTTATGGTAGTTTATGTGATGTAAAAAATTTTATAAAAAAAGAATGATATTAAATCATGAAAAAATAAATTTTCATGTTATAAATTGATATTAAGTGATTGGTAATTTTTTTGGATTTTTATTGAGGATTTAAAGCTTACTTGATGGTATATTTTTATTTAAAATGGGTATTGCCGGAACACTGTTCACATTCTGCAAAAGGAAAAAAATTAAAGGGTTTCCGCGCAATGCTCGCAGCACTGTTCATAGAAAACACGGAGACAAAACGGCGTCGTTTGGTAGAATAAAAATTTACTCCGCGCGTTACGCGCGGAGGCCAACAGCCCGGGCTCCAAAACGGCACCGTTTTGGGCCTGCTTACGGATAACGCGCGCAATGCGCGAGCACCGGTTTCCGCGAAATTACTAAACTACCCCTCCGTGTTTTTCTCGGCGAAATTACTATTTTGCCCTCGGATCAGTTATAAACTTATTTACAGAAATGTCATTCGGGTTAATTTTAATTAATTTAAATATTTAAAAACTAATTTAAAATTATAACAAAAATAATAATAATACAAAAATGATATTAGGGAGGATATTTTTCATTAAGTTTAATATTTAAATATTTTAAATATTAATCTAGTTAGCTAAATCATGGTTAAGTTAAATAAATTTATTAGTTATTTATTATTTAAAATGTTAATAATAAATAAAGGTAATAAATTAGCAATTATTATTTAGTTACTATTAAATAATAATTAAAGAGAGATAAAAATTTATAAATTAATTATTTATTATTTAAATATTGTTAAATAATAAATAAGGATAATTAAGTAATTAATTATTATTTAATTAGCATTAAATAATGATTAAGGAAAATTAAGTTATTTAATTTAAATAATAAATAAGGATAAATAAATTAGATGTTATTTAATCTTAAACAATAATTAAAATTAATTAAATAATTAATTATTATTTAATTGACATTAAATAATAATTAAAGAGGATTAAAATGAGTAAACTATTATTTAATTTTCTTAAATTAAATAATAAGTAAGGTTAATTACTTAGTTAACTATTAGTTGATTAATATTAAATTAAAGAAGGTTAAAATTAAATCAATAATTATTTATTATTTAATTATTATTAAATAATAGGTAAGTACAATTAGTTATTATTTATTTTAAATAATAACTAGAGTTAATTAATTAATTTCTATTTAACCAAGATTAAATAGTAATTAAATAGAGATCGAGCTAATAAAATAAATTAAAATTAATTATGCTTTAATTAAACAATTGTAATAAGTTGTTTAAGGCTTTAATAATAAGTGTCCAACACTTAAGAAAAATATTTCTAACTTATTAAATTATTAACCTAATATGATTGAAGGTATATAAGGTTAATAATATTGTTTTGACTAATGTAATTTATGTGTTAGTACTTATGTGATAGATAAGTTCCTTAGTGAGCGTATAGTTGTGCAAATACGCCGTACTAATTATTAGACCAACTTTATTAATGTTAGGTCTTTCCAAAGCCAGTTAGTTAAAGCTAGACATTATTTGTAGCTGAGCAGACAGGCAAGTTTCTTATCTCTAAACTCATTTCATTGAGCAAATTATTTATCTAAGCTTGAACTGTTATTTCCAAGCATTCTTTGAGTGGTTTAATTACTTTACAATTATTCCACATCGATATTGTTGTTATTCGCTCTTATTGCACTTGATATCGTACAGTCATTGACTTGTACTTAATTATTGTTCTATTGTTTAAAGAAATGTTCAAAGTAGGTCTAAGCCATTGTTCGGCTAGATATTTATGTTAAACATTTTAAAAGCTCTCCAAATCATTGAAGATGCGGATTCTTAGACTATTATGAACACCCCTTTATTATAGGGGAGTACCATGTATCTAATATCAGGTACAAAAATACGGAAATTAAATGTTATGCATACACATATTGTACTGAGGCTGATCCCCTCGGGTACATATTTCTGGTAGTAACCATTGGGTCAACCTGCTATTGACTCCAATGGATATTTATAGTTCATAGTCTATTTGACTATCCTAATTTTAAAAGCAAATAATTATTTCTGCTTATGTTATTCACATTATTGAATTGTTCAGCTATTCCCTTTCATTCATGATATATTGTTTCTTGTTGTTATTTAAACTTGTTGAGCAAACTAGTTGCTCACTCTTGCTATATCATGAAACCTTATTGCAATGCAACTCGAGACTTCGGGAAAGAACAAGGGTAAAGGAAAGATGAAGTAATAGACTTCGAGATGCAGCCCTATAGTAAATTAAATTAACCGTTATGTAATATAAACCCTAAGTACTTTATTAAGGGTAGTTGTGTACTTTTGTGTAAGGTTATCGTATCTTGGGACTAGTAAAACCATTTGAATGAACAACATATGTTTATTATTCCGCATTTAGTTATTGTATGTTGTTTATAGGTGAATGTTTGTATTGGATCGTGATGACCGGATCCGGGTATTTGGAACCCGAATTTGGGGGCGTCACAGGTTGGTATCAGAGCTGTAGGTTAGAAATGCTAGGATTGCGAAACCTAGGTTATAACCTTAGTACTAAACTCTTATCGAGTGCATTAGGAGATGAATCGGGGAGATTCATCATGTTATGTATTTTTGGAGATGGATTGAGAAAATCCATCGAGCCGAGATGTACATGATAAAATATCATTTCATTTCATCAATGAATATATTTTATTGCGGTACTAACATGTGTTATTTGTGTGATTGTAGGATGACGGAGATAGGACAGTCGAGTACTGCAGTGGATTAGGTGATTTATACTGATATCCATATGGATACGCAGCAGGATGTAGGCTATGCACCCGTTGCACCTGTATCCCCGATTGAGGAGCCAGAGTCAGATCCCGAGGAGGGAGATCGAGAGGACGCTGTCTGGGGCGGAGTGATGCGACCGTACAGCGAGGAGGAGGCCGATACTGAGGATGAGGAGCCAGCTGAGTATGTTGATGGCATGGGCACTACCGCCAATGACATCATTGATACTCTGACTACGGCTAATGATGAGCTAGAGGAGAGGGTTCAGCACCTAAAGGCGCAGAACCAGATATATCAGCAGACTGAACAGCAGTATAGGGACGCAGCTTACATGTTCTCTGGTGAGAACATGGAGCTAAAGGAGAAGATTGCTGAATTGCAGGCCAAAATACAGCAGTTGGAGCAGGTTGCATCTCAGCCGAGTCCAACGGTACAACAGCTAGCATTGCAAAACCAGCAACTTAGTCAGACTGTAGATCAGCTAAACGCCAGAGAAATGCATAGTCAGACAGTTCTTTATGCCACCAGAGCTGAGCTCGACCGGGAGCGAATAGATCAGATTCAGATTCATGAGGCTTAGCGCAGGGCTACCATGAGGGTAGGCAACTTGGGGAGAGAGACTCGAGTTAGATCCACCAGGATTGACACTCTGGAGTATGCTTTGGACGTTTCCTTTGATCGTTTGAGGGATCGGGTTATGAGGTATCCTCGGGAGACGGGCAGTAGTCGCCGCGTGATTAGGCGTCGTGTAGTTGATGAGTTGGTTCGGCAGGCTTACCGTCAGGCAGTTCGTCGCAGCAAGCGTTGATCGTTGTTAGTTAGTATCTTTAGTTGTATTGATAAGTAGTAGTGAGTCCCACCTTTTGTTTCTATTAGGGATGTTTCAGCTGTTGTAAGTCTTTATGTTTTGATATATGCATAGTATGTCAGTTAGACCCCAACTTTTGTTCTGTTAGAGGGGTTGATGGTAGTGAATCCTCCCTTTTGTTCGTCAGAGGATAGTCGTTATTAGGCAACTTGTGCCTTGAGCGTTTATAGAAGTATGCCACTTGTTGAGTCTGTACTAAAACATTGGTATATGAATATAAATGCAGTTATTTTCTTGTTTAAATCAAATATGCTTGATATATAGTTTTGAATTTAAATGTTAATTTGGCTAACATAATGCGTAGAACTATAAGCACAAGTCTAAGATTTGCTCTTTAGCAGATCATGCCGAGAGGTAGACCACGCAATCAACGTATCCCAGAGTCAGAGAGTGAGGTTGGGGATCAACCCAATCCTATGAGGATGTTTGCAGAAATGCTGGCGGAAGCCATGCAAACTAGACCCCCACCAGTAGTAGTACAACTAGGACCGCAGCCAGCGCCGCACTTGGCAAATTTTAAGGACTTCAAACTGGTTGGACCACCGGAGTTTCAGGGAACTCTAAACCCGATCGAAGCACAGAGAAATGGAGAAGGTGTTCGAGGTCGCTAGGGTGGCCGAAGCACAGAAGACTAGTTTCGCTACCTTCATGATGAAGGGGGGAGGCGAACTACTGGTGAAAGGCCAACAAGGGCCGTGCAGGAGAAGACGTCATCACCTGGGAACGCTTTAAGGAAATGTTTCTAGAAAACTACTTTCCAGAAAGCATGCAACAAGAAATGGAGGTGAAATTCCTCAAGTTAAAACAGGGAAGCATGTCTGTGGCTGAATATGCGGCCAAGTTTAATGAGTTGACAAGGTTTGCAACTCATCAAGTTGATACGGAGGCTAGGAAGGCTCGGAGGTTTGAGCTGGGACTAAAGTCGTGGGTGTACCGTTCTGTAGCAGTATTAAAAATCAAAAGCTTTGCAGAGCTATTGGAAAGGGCAATCATTGCAGAAGGTGGCAGTGAGGCCCTAGCTAAATTCAACCAGGAGAAGAAGAAGGGTCATGACGGGCAAAAGACGAGAAGCAGCGGAGGCAGCAATCCCAATAAAAGAATATGGAATGAGAGCCAATCGACTGGAGGCAACAAACCCGGGGGAGAGACTAAGAAGGTTGGCAGATGCAATAATTGTGGTAAAAACCACACGGGCGAATGCTTGAAAGGAAAAAGTGTTTGCTATAGCTGCGGGCAGCCGGGACACATGGCTCCACAATGCCCGAAAAAGATGAAGGGAGTATGTTTTTCCTGTGGAGCAACCGATCATCATGCCAAGGACTGCCCAAAGAGGAAGGGAGACGCTGAGAGTGGCAACAGAGGCAACAACAACAACAGGCTGAGCATTGGAGGGCCAACCAGTCAGGCCAACCGACCCACAGCGCGCACCTTCAACATGACTGTGCAGGATGCAGTCGACTCCAAGGACGTGGTGTCAGGTATCATCCCGATCAATGATATTAATGCATATGTATTGTTTGATTCGGGTGCTACCTGCTCTTTTATTTCTGAAGATTTTGCTAAGATATTAGATTTACCTCAAGAAAAGCTAGAACACCCTATGAACGTTGAAGTAGCAAACAAAGAAATCATTCTCGTAGACTACATTCATAGGAACTGTTGTGCTGAATTACGAGGGTTTAGACTTAACGTGGATTTAATACCGATTCGTCTGGGAGAGTTTGACGTAATCCTAGGGATGGATTGGCTATCGAGTCACGAAGCGGTTATTGACTGTAAGAAGAAGTGTGTGCACTTAAAGACTCTGAATAGGTCCAAAGTTATATTTTACGGTAGTAAATCGCCGAGACAATCAAGTTGTCTGACGATGATGCAAGCACGAAAGTTGCTCAAGAAAGGGTGCGTATGTTATTTGGCTCATGTGGTCGATACTCGACGTGTCGAGCGCAAACTGAGTCAGATACCTGTTGTACGGGAATTCACTGATGTTTTCCCAAATGAGATTCTGGGGTTACCGCCGGACAGAGAAGTGGAGTTTGTTATTGATTTGGTACCGGGGACCGCACCGATATCGAAGGCGCCGTATCGTATGACACCAGTAGAAATGAAAGAATTGATGGTTCAGCTGCATGAACTGTTAGATAAAGGTTACATCAGACCAAGCGTGTCACCATGGGGAGCACCAATTTTGTTTGTAAAGAAGAAGGATGGTTCAATGAGGCTTTGTATTGATTACCGGGAGCTGAACAAGGTCACCATTAAGAACAGGTATCCGCTACCCAGAATTGATGATCTGTTTGATTAACTTAAGGGGGCGAAATACTTTTTGAAGATAAATTTGAGGACGGGTTATCATCAACTGAAGGTGAGGGAGGATGATATCCCGAAAATGGCATTCAGAACTCGTTATGGTCATTTCGAGTTTCTAGTGATGTCATTTGGACTGACGAATGCACCAGCGGCATTCATGGATATGATGAACAGAGTGTTCAAGCAGTACTTGGACAACTTCGTGGTCGTATTCATTGATGACATATTGGTGTATTCGAAGACGGAGGAAGAACATGCAGAACACTTACGGATCGCATTGGAGGCTTTGAGAAGGGAGAAGCTGTACGCTAAGTTTTCGAAGTGTGAATTTTGGTTGTCGAGGGTGCAGTTTCTAGGTCATGTTATCGACAAAGATGGTGTTTCGGTGGATCCAGCGAAGGTGGAGGCAGTTATCAATTGAGAACAGCCGAAGACGCCGACTGAGATCAGGAGTTTCTTAGGGTTAGCGGGGTATTATCGGAGATTCATTCAGGATTTTTCGAAGATAGCATCACCGTTGACCAATCTTACCCGAAAGACTGTGAAGTTTGTTTGGTCGGAGAAGTGCGAGGAAAGTTTTATGGAGCTGAAGAAGAGGTTGAGCCAGGCACCGGTGTTGGCTTTACCGGATGACACGGGAGGTTTCGTAGTGTACAGTGATGCGTCACACAAGGGTCTTGGTTGTGTGCTAATGCAACACGACAAGGTCATTGCGTATGCGTCACGGCAGTTAAAGGATTATGAGAAAGGTTACCCGACTCATGACCTGGAGTTAGCAGCGGTAGTTTTCGCCTTGAAGATTTGGAGGCACTAACTCTATGGCGAGAAGTGTGAGATATATACAGACCACAAAAGTCTGAAATATATCTTCACTCAGAAGGAGTTGAATATGAGGCAGCGTCGATGGTTAGAATTGATCAAAGACTACGACTGTGAGATTCTGTACCATCCGGGCAAGGCCAATGTAGTAGCAGATGCCTTGAGCAGAAAAGGCAGGGAGAAGTTGTTGAAGCTAACAAATCAGGAAGAGTGGGTGATAGGGTTAATTTATACGATATTTTTATTCCCTAATACTTAGTTTTTATATTTATTGTATGCTTAAATGTTTAATTATTTAACTCATTTTGGTTTTAATAGGTTTTATAGGATTTTAGTTAATTTGTGTTAATTTAGGTAATTTTATAGTATTTTTATATTTCTTTTTATTTATGTGTTTTTATTTATTTTTAGTGTTTTAGGTGTTTTATTTATTATTATGTGTTTTTAGGATTTTTAGTATTTTTATATTATTTTTATTTATTTTTAATTATTTTATATTTTATTTTGTTGAAAAAAATAAGCTTGGGGCAAAAGTGTAATTCTGCAAGAAGCCGGTGGCAAAATCGTAATAAAGCAGATTCTTGGGGGTCCTAATTGTAAATATTCAGGCGGTGGCATTTCGGTAATTTCAGGGAAAAGTGACGAGCGCGCAATGCGCGCGGACGGATTACCTGACAACTGAAACGGCGCCGTTTCGTCAGAGTGACCGCGCAATGCGCGCGGTGAGCGAACAGTAGCAGGAACAGAAGAGAAACGGCGTCGTTTTGTAGCGAAGGACCGCGCAATGCGCGAGCTGGCGTGCAGTCACTAGAGCGAGTGCCTTGTTTGGTTGCGCGTTAATTGGCCCAAATCAGATTATTTCGCGAATGTTGCTACTTTTTGATTCCAAATTGGATTTTAATTCCAATTAGGGTTAGAAAAATAATTATTTTCTTTTTCTTTTATTTTTAATTGTAAATCCTACTAGGGTTAGGAGGATTTTGGAGCCTATAAATAGAGGGCTTGAGACACATTGTAATATAGAACTTTTCTAAGAATAAAAATTATCTCTTCTATTCTTTAGTGTTCTCTACAATTATGAGTAGCTAAATTCTTTTTTCTTGGTTTAAAGTGATTGAAGCCATCAAGATTTATACACTGTGAAATCTAATTTATTTTAATTGTTCGATTTATATTTTGATTATTGAATATTCTTTTATGCTTAATTTTATGATTAATTTGTTCAATTGCTAGGAGGCCTACTAGTTTATTATTCATATTAATCTACTGCTATTTGTGAAGCAACTAAGTTTAATAATTGTTTTGCAGATCAAAAGATTATTTTATCTTAGGAAGAATATTCATCTAAATTAAATGCAAACACGTGGCTTGTGTTGTTTAGTTCAACGATCTCTCTAATTCTTTATGCTGCTATTAAAATTAAATCTTTAGCACGTGCCGGAGGTTGTTTAATAGTAAGGTTATTTAGACCACGTGGCTCTACTTATCTAAAATTAAGGAGAGAGGAGAAAAATTATTCCACCTGCGAGTAGTTCTTTCTACGGTGAATCTTCAAAATATTAATTGATTTATTTTTGCATCAGTAATCAGTTGTAAATTCTTGATGGTGGATATTAACTTAAACCAAGGCTTTTTCTTCTCATTTACTTTATTAAATTATTTGCTTAATTATTTTAGTTAATTTTAATTTTATTATTTCTTTGATTAAAAAACCCCCCCAATTCTTGTTTGCAAAAACATAAAATTAAATAATCATTCTCTGTGGGATCGACTCTTGCTTACACTACTACATTAATATTTTTCAAAAGTAAGATTTTATTTTTGGGTGTTTGCGACATCACACCAGTGGGTGAGAGATTTCGAACGTTTGGAGTTGGAAATCAAATATCCGATGGAGACGGACGAGAAGTTATTTACAGTATCAGCAAGCCCGACCTTATTAGACAAGATCAAAGAGGCTCAGGAAAAGGATGAAGATTGTGATAGTATTAAGAAGCGACTTGCTGAAGGCGAGGATCTTAAGTACAAGATTGATAGCATAGGGTTGCTAAGGTTTGAAGGGAGAGTCTGGGTACCGTTAGATCCGGAGCTTCGGGAAGAGATTCTTCAGGAAGCTCACAGAACAAGGTACTCAGTACATCCCGGGAGTACGAAGATGTATCAGGATTTAAGGCAATATTTTTGGTGGCCGAATATGAAGAGGGAAGTGGCAGAATGTGTCAGTCGATGTCTGACATGCCAGCGGGTTAAAGCAGAGCATCAGCGGCCGAGCGGACTGCTTCAACCACTAGAGATTCCGGAGTGGAAGTGGGAGCACATCACGATGGATTTTGTGGTGGGTTTGCCACCGACACATAAAGGTTTGGACGTCATCTGGGTAATAGTGGATCGTCTGACCAAGTCAGCTCATTTTCTACCTATCAGAATACGGTACAATCTGGAGCAGTTAGCGAAGCTCTATGTGAAGGAGATAGTGTCACGACATGGAGTGCCGGTATCGATTGTGTCCGACAGAGATCCGCACTTCACGTCAAATTTTTGGAAAAGTCTGCAAGCAAGGATGGGTACACAGTTGAGGTTAAGCACAGCGTACCATCCTCAAACTGACGGCCAAAGAGAGCGAACGATTCAGACCTTGGAGGATATGCTCCGAGCGGTCGTGATGGACCTAAAGGGCAGTTGGAATGACCATTTGCCACTGGTGGAGTTCTCTTACAACAACAGCTACCACGCTAGTATCGGTATGCCACCATACGAAGCGCTTTATGGAAGAAAATGTTGAACACCGTTGTGTTGGGACGAGGTCGGTGAACGAAAACTGCTTGGACCTGAAATGGTGAAGCAGACTGCAGACACAGTACAACTTATCAGGAATCGACTGGTAGCAGCTCAAGATCATCAAAAGAAGTACGCGAATTTGCATCGCCAAAAGCGGGACTTCAACGTGGGCAGTTTCGTATTTCTGAAGGTATCTCCCTAGAAAGGGAAGATCCGTTTTGGTAAGAAGGGCAAGTTGAGCCCTAGGTTCATAGGACCTTTTGAAATCTTGAGGCGAGTCGGTGAAGTGGCGTACGAGGTAGCATTACCTCCTGAACTGGAGCACATTCACAACGTGTTTCATGTGTCAGTGTTACGGCCGTATAAACCGGACTACAAGCACGTTATCTCCTATGAACCAATTCAAGTCGAGAAGGACTTATCATATGAAGAAATTCTTGTTCAGATACTCGATAGGAAGGAACAGAAACTGAGGAATAAGATAATTCATTCTGTCAAAGTACTTTGGAGGAATCACGCAATTGAAGAAGCTACGTGGAAATTAGAGGAGGAAATGAGGGCGAATTATCCGTCTTTATTTGAGTAACCTTATTTTACAATTCCGAGGACGGAATTTTTATAGGGGGGGGGGGGAGAATGTAATGTCCTAGAATTTCCACGTCATTATTAATTAAATTATTAATTTAATTTCCAACGAGTTAGTTTTACGAGATTATTTAAATCTTTTTATGTGATTAATTAATTACGTAATTAAATAATTATGTGATTAATTACTAGAATTAATTAAATGGGGTTACTAATATGTTATTAAATTAGTAAACAAACCCTAAAGTTTTAATATCAAAATAATTGATAAGTTTCATATTAATTAAATATTTAATTAAATTGAATATAATGAGTTAATTAAATATAATAAATTAATTAATATGATTATTAATTAATGTAAATACTGTGAAATATTAATAATAATATTTATTAGCCCATTTAGTAATTTAATACTTATGAGTTAGAATATTTAATTATTTATTCAATCTAACTATTTATTTAATCATGGATTGAATAATTAATATGTAAATTATTAAATTAGCCCAACATGGGTCAATTAGTAGCCCAAGTGGAGAATAATAAAATTTGACAAATTAGTAGCCCAAACAATTTAATAGAAGCCCAATTGGTATTTTAAATAAAGCCCAATAATTGGCCCACTTGGAAAATACTATATATAACTTATTAATTAATTAAAAAGTGGAAAGTGACTATTGGTGTGATGTCGCAAGCACCCAAAAATAAAATCTTACTTTGAAAAAATAAATATGTAGTAGTGTAAGCAAGAGTCGATCCCACAGAGAATGATTATTTAATTTTATGTTTTGTAAATAAGAATTGGGGGGTTTTGTAATTAAAGAAATAATGTAAAATAAACTAATTAAAATAATTATGTAAGAAATAAATATAAATAAAAAGCCTTGGTTTAAGTTAATATCCACCATCAAGAATTTATAACTGATCACTGATGCAAGAATAACTCAATTAATATTTTGAAGATTCACCGTAGAAAGAACTACTCGCAGGTGGAATAATTTTTCTCCTCTCTCCTTAATTTTAGATAAGTAGAGCCACGTGTTTGCATTTAATTTAGATGAATATTCTTCCTAAGATAAAATAATCTTTTGATCTGCAAAACAATTATTAAACTTAGTTGCTTCATTAATAGCAGTAGATTAATATGAATAATAAACTAGTAGTACTCCTAACAATTAAACAAATTAATCATAAAATTAAGCATAGAAGAATATTCAATAATCAAAATATAAATTGAACAATTAAAATAAATTAGATCTCACAATGTATAAATCTTGATAGCTTCAATCACTTAAACAAGAAAAATAAATTAACTACTCATAAATATAAAGAACACTAAATAATAGAAGAGAGAATTTTATTCTAAGAAAAGTTGTGTATTACAATGTGTGTCAAGCCCTCTATTTATAGGCTCCAAAAATCTCCTAACTTGTCCAAACCCTAATAGGATTTATAATTAAAAATAAAAGAAAAGTAAAATAATTATTATCCTAACCCTAGTTGGAATTAAAATCCAATTTGGAATCAAATTAATGCTAAAATCGCGAATAATCCCGTTTCCGCCGAATTAACGCGCAGCCAAACACTGCCTTCGCCCCTTGACCGGTCAACTCACGCGCGTCCGCGCATTGCGCGCGCCACAGAAGACAAAACGACGTCGTATTGGTCCGTTTCTTGCCACTGTTCGGCCACCGCGCGCATTGCGCGAAGGCGCTGATGGAACGACGTCGTTTAGCTGCTCGGTCATCCATCCGCGCGCCATGCGCGGTCGATACTTTTCGGAAATTACATATTTGCCCCGGTCTTTGCTGATTTTGCAGTTTTGTCCCTCAAGCTTTGCTGAAATTACAAAAATGCCATTAGACTTTTATTTCCCTACAAAATCAAATATAAAATAAATAAAAATAATATAAAAATACTAAAAATCCTAAAAACACATAATAATAAATAAAACACCTAAAACACTAAAAATAAATAAAAACACATAAATAAAAATAAATATAAAAATACTATAAAATTACCTAAATTAACATAAATTAACTAAAACCCTATAAAACCTATTAAAACCAAAATAAGATAAATAATTAAATATTTAAGCACACAATAAATATAAAAACTAAGTATTAGGGAATAAAAATATCATATAATTTAGCTCTATCAAATACCCCCACACTTAGCTTTTTGCTCGTCCTCGGGCAAAACAAAAATAAAAACTATAAAATAATAACCAAACAACTTACTTGAGCAACAGAGCAATATAAATTTCAACATCAGCCTCAAAGATTTTTTAAATGACAACTCAAAGAAAATTTCAAAATCATGCAAAATCTAGAATTTCAACATATTTATTAATCTTACTCTATTCAAGACCTTTTGTGTGTGTGTGAACCCAAATGTATCAAACTAATTAAAACTCGGATAAGCTTTGGTCATTAATTACCTTATAAAAGATATACAACAAAACTCAATATATTTATTTTTCACATCACTCTTTGCTAATACAGACAAATATAAATCAGAAGATCAAAAGGCTTATAATCAAAGAAACACACTAGGATTATGCATTTTTTTCTCTTTCAAATATTTTTTTCATCATTTATTTTTTCTCATTTAATGGGTGCATTTTATGCTCCATCCCATTTTTTTCTTCATTTTTTTTTCACGGTGAGTGCATTTTATGCTCCATCTCACCAACGAGTGCGTTTTACGCTCCATCTCGCTTTTTCATGTGTTTATGAGTGAGTGCGTTTTACGCTCCATCTCAACCCACCACAAGATTTTTCTTTTCAATAATAATCCTAGAAAAATTACCTAAATCATCTCCTCCAAATTATATTTTGTCTTATATTTCACTTCAAATAATGATCAAATAAGATATAGAGTTCAAAAATATCTTCCATAAACATTTAACCATTTAAACTTTTTCTAAATTAAAACTAGCTCAAACAAATGGATATAAGTGCATAAAAATTTTAAAGATCTCAAACAAAGTAATAATCAATAAAAAGTCAAAAATTCAAATTAAGCAAAAATTTATCATTTTTCCAAGAGTTATTAAATAAAAATCAAAATTTTTATCATTGGCTAAAAATTAAAATTCAATTAACTCATTGCTCAAGTGACACATCCTAAAAAAAATTAAAAAAAAATACCTCATTTTCGTAGGAAACACGGTTACACTTAGCATGTGCAACAAGCCTTTAAACCCCAAGGTTACCCCAAGTGGACGAGTTTTGTCTCGTGAGGGTTTGCAGTGAATTTACCCACAAAATTCCAAAATTTTAAAATAAAATAAAAAATTTAAAATTTCCTAATTTTTTCAAAATATGACCTAAAAATAAGAAAAATCCTAAATCCCTTTCCCCCACACTTAAAATTTACATTGTCCCCAATGTAAAGTAAAATGCAAAGAAAAAGACACAAATAAATATAAAAAGAAAAAGGGAAAAGAAATGCAAATCTGTTTTCTTGGGTTGCCTCCCAAGCAGCGCCTTTGTTTATTGTCATTGGCTCGACAGCATGCTTAAACACTACGTCACTCCAATTTCATGAATTTTGCGTACTCCATCCATCACGTTATTTGTCATTGGTAGATTCAGTCTCCTTTGCACGTGACATGAACGTTTTACTCCCTTTTTAACGAATAGACATTTAAGATGATTGGAGAGAGTCTTTATATTTGGAATGGGATCCTGCAAAATAAAAGATGAAAATTTGTTATGAGTAACAGGCAATGGAATGGAAGGTGCTACATAATTATCTAAAATCACTGGCATGGAATTTAATGGAGCTTCAGCCTCTCTCGAATCTTGTTTCAGCTCATTTTCTTTTTCCTCCTTCTCTAACAACAAATTGTTAGTAATCGCAATATCCAACTCTTCCTTCTTTGTTTCCTCAACAATTTCCTCCACCTTAGGCATGTCATCATCAAAAAAAACATCATCGTCTACATTAACACTTTCCGCTTCTTTGATGTTATTTTCTTTCTCTTGCTTCGGTGGAGATACTGTCTCTTCTGGATTGTCTACATCGTTACCACTGCTTAACACTTGTGCACTTGTATTCTCCGTTGGATTATTCATCGTTTGAGAAGGTACTTGCTCAGAATTTTGCCCCTCCAATTGATCGATTGTCGTTTGTCCCATTGAAGTACCCAAACGTTGAATAATTGCATCATTTTCTTGAATACGTGCCTGCATGTCTTGTTGAAATTGCAAATTATCCTGTCGTAATTGTAAAGTGTTAGCTTCCATTAATTTAAGCATATCTTCTATAGACATATCAGAATAAAGTGATTGGTCCTGTTGTTGTTGGGTATACGGTTGCATGTATTGTTGATAGCTTGAAAAATTCTGATTGGCAGCCGGATTCATTGGTGGATTCTCATAGCCAAAATTAGAATGATCCCTCCATCTTGAATTATACGCGTTTGAATATGGATCATATCTCCATTGGGGTTGACCAGGGAAACCACTTGCTATATTGGCTTGCTCATAGGACTCCTCTCGAAGAATGGGGCACATATTAGTCGGATGTCCTACCACCGCACAAATCCTACAAGCTTCCATTCGTTGTGTACGATCTGCAACCATTTGATAGACAAGAGAAGTTAAGGTATCAATTTGTTGCTCAAGAGAAGAAATAGTGACCTCATTGTCATAATCACGCCTCACTTCCATCCTTAACCTGCACAACTCAATTTATTATGAAAAACTAAAATAATAAAATCTAACAAAAATTAATAAATTAAAATACAGTTTACAAAAGCACAAAATTAAATTTAAATCATTCCCCGGCAACGGCGCCAAAATTTGGTGTGATGTCGCAAGCACCCAAAAATAAAATCTTACTTTGGAAAAATAAATATGTAGTAGTGTAAGCAAGAGTCGATCCCACAGAGAATGATTATTTAATTTTATGTTTTGTAAATAAGAATTTGGGGGTTTTGTAATTAAAGAAATAATTTAAAATAAACTAATTAAAATAATTATGTAAGAAATAAATATAAATAAAAAGCCTTGGTTTAAGTTAATATCCACCATCAAGAATTTATAACTGATCACTGATGCAAGAATAACTCAATTAATATTTTGAAGATTCACCGTAGAAAGAACTACTCGCAGGTGGAATAATTTTTCTCCTCTCTCCTTAATTTTAGATAAGTAGAGCCACGTGTTTGCATTTAATTTAGATGAATATTCTTCCTAAGATAAAATAATCTTTTGATCTGCAAAACATTATTAAACTTAGTTGCTTCATTAATAGCAGTAGATTAATATGAATAATAAACTAGTAGTACTCCTAACAATTAAACAAATTAATCATAAAATTAAGCATAGAAGAATATTCAATAATCAAAATATAAATTGAACAATTAAAATAAATTAGATCTCACAATGTATAAATCTTGATAGCTTCAATCACTTAAACCAAGAAAAATAAATTAACTACTCATAAATATAAAGAACACTAAATAATAGAAGAGAGAATTTTATTCTAAGAAAAGTTGTGTATTACAATGTGTGTCAAGCCCTCTATTTATAGGCTCCAAAAACCTCCTAACTTGTCCAAACCCTAATAGGATTTATAATTAAAAATAAAAGAAAAGTAAAATAATTATTATCCTAACCCTAGTTGGAATTAAAATCCAATTTGGAATCAAATTAATGCTAAAATCGCGAATAATCCCGTTTCCGCCGAATTAACGCGCAGCCAAACACTGCCTTCGCCCCTTGACCGGTCAACTCACGCGCGTCCGCGCATTGCGCGCGCCACAGAAGACAAAACGACGTCGTATTGGTCCGTTTCTTGCCACTGTTCGGCCACCGCGCGCATTGCGCGAAGGCGCTGATGGAACGACGTCGTTTAGCTGCTCGGTCATCCATCCGCGCGCCATGCGCGGTCGATACTTTTCGGAAATTACATATTTGCCCCGGTCTTTGCTGATTTTGCAGTTTTGTCCCTCAAGCTTTGCTGAAATTACAAAAATGCCATTAGACTTTTATTTCCCTACAAAATCAAATATAAAATAAATAAAAATAATATAAAAATACTAAAAATCCTAAAAACACATAATAATAAATAAAACACCTAAAACACTAAAAATAAATAAAAACACATAAATAAAAATAAATATAAAAATACTATAAAATTACCTAAATTAACATAAATTAACTAAAACCCTATAAAACCTATTAAAACCAAAATAAGATAAATAATTAAATATTTAAGCACACAATAAATATAAAAACTAAGTATTAGGGAATAAAAATATCATATAATTTAGCTCTATCAACTATGATTTTGGGACAAGCCAATTTGCATCAGCCGACATGCTTGGCAAGGAGAGAGAAAAAAATGATTTTTTGTTTTTATTTTGTTTTATTTTTCATTTATTTAATAAAATGATTGCTTGTTTTATTTTTAAAGTACATAGACACCATTCTTCTTTTCACCAACTTAGTACTTAGCTAGATTTCTTGCACAAGTCTCCAACTACCCTCATTATGGAAATTTGATAGATATAGATTTTATATCTATGCCCATTGTAAGTATACTTACAATTTAGTAGTTTTTGTAAGTCATTTCTTATCTTTTATTTTCAAACTAAAGAGAGAGCTAGAGAGCATTTGTAAGTGTAAGAAAATATTGAGAGCAAAATACCAAGAGAAGAGAAGGAGTTCTTGGTTTATGTCTTCAAGATTCACAACATATTTTGGAAAGAAGAGGAGAATAGCTATCAAAACAAGGTAGTTATTTTTATAAACATTAATCTTGTTTTCCTTCAAGTTTATGGTAGAAATATTAACATAGTAATTTCTATGGTTAATATCAAGCTATGTATGCTTCTATGATTGATCATGAGTTTAACTTATGTTTTATAAGTTTTAATTATGGAAAACATGTGTTTAGTAGTGTATAATCAAGTCTTGAAATTTATGACCACAAATATTTTTATAAAACTTAGGTTTGATGTTCTAATATTATAGAACATTAAATCATGAGAAAAACAAAGTTTGAATCACTCAAAATGGAGTTATATACAAAAAGTTATGATTTATGGTAGTTTATGTTATGTAAAAAAATTTATAAAAAAAGAATGATATTAAATCATGAAAAATTAAATTTTCATGTTATAAATTGATATTAAGTGATTGGTAATTTTTTTGGATTTTTATTGAGGATTTAAAGCTTACTTGATGGTATATTTTTATTTAAAATGGGTATTGCCGGAACACTGTTCACATTCTGCAAAGGGAAAAAAATTAAAGGGTTTCCGCGCAATGCGCGCAGCACTGTTCACAGAAAACGCGGAAACAAAACGGCGTCGTTTGGTAGAATAAAAATTTACTCCGCGCGTTACGCGCGGAGGCCAACAGCCCGGGCTCCAAAACGGCACCGTTTTGGGCCTGCTTATGGATAACGCGCGCAATGCGCGAGCACCGGTTTTCGCAAAATTACTAAACTACCCCTCCGAGTTTTTCTCGGCGAAATTACTATTTTACCCTCGGATCAATTTTAAACTTATTTACAGAAATGTCATTCGGGTTAATTTTAATTAATTTAAAAACTAATTTAAAATTATAACAAAAATAATAATAATACAAAAATGATATTAGGGAGGATATTTTTCATTAAGTTTAATATTTAAATATTTTAAATATTAATCTAGTTAGCTAAATCATGGATAAGTTAAATAAATTTATTAGTTATTTATTATTTAAAATGTTAATAATATATAAAGGTAATAAATTAGCAATTATTATTTAGTTACTATTAAACAATAATTAAAGAGAGATAAAAATTTATAAATTAATTATTTATTATTTAAATATTATTAAATAATAAATAAGGATAATTAAGTAATTAATTATTATTTAATTAGCATTAAATAATGATTAAGGAAAATTAAGTTATTTAATTTAAATAATAAATAAGGATAAATAAATTAGATGTTATTTAATCTAAAACAATAATTAAAATTAATTAAATAATTAATTATTATTTAATTGACATTAAATAATAATTAAAGAGGATTAAAATGAGTAAACTATTATTTAATTTTCTTAAATTAAATAATAAGTAAGGTTAATTACTTAGTTAACTATTAGTTGATTAATATTAAATTAAAGAAGGTTAAAATTAAATCAATAATTATTTATTATTTAATTATTATTAAATAATAGGTAAGTACAATTAGTTATTATTTATTTTAAATAATAACTAGAGTTAATTAATTAATTTCTATTTAACCAAGATTAAATAGTAATTAAATAGAGATCGAGTTAATAAAATAAATTAAAATTAATTATGTTTTAATTAAATAATTGTAATAAGTTGTTTAAGGGTTTAATAATAAGTGTCCAACACTTAAGAAAAATATTTCTAACTTATTAAATTATTAACCTAATATGATTGAAGGTCTATAAGGTTAATAATATTGTTTTGACTAATGTAATTTATGTGTTAGTACTTATGTGATAGATAAGTTCCTTAGTGAGCGTATAGTTGTGCAAATACGCCGTACTAATTATTAGACCAACTTTATTAATGTTAGGTCTTTCCAAAGCCAGTTAGTTAAAGCTAGACATTATTTGTAGCTGAGCAGACAGGCAAGTTTCTTATCTCTAAACTCATTTCATTGAGCAAATTATTTATCTAAGCTTGAACTATTATTTCCAAGCATGCTTTGAGTGGTTTAATTACTTTACAATTATTCCACATCGATATTGTTGTTATTCGCTCTTATTGCACTTGATATCGTACAGTCATTGACTTGTACTTAATTATTGTTCTATTGTTTAAAGAACTGTTCAAAGTAGGTTTAAGCCATTGTTCGGCTAGACATTTATATTAAAGATTTTAAAAGCTATCCAAATCATTGAAGATGAGGATTCTTAGACTATTATGAACACCCCTTTATTATAGGGGAGTACCATGTATCTAATAGCAGGTACAAAAATACGGAAATTAAATGTTATGCATACACATATTGTACTGAGGCTGATCCCCTCGGGTACATATTTCTGGTAGTAACCATTGGGTCAACCTACTATTGACTCCAGTGGATATTTATAGTTCATAGTCTATTTGACTATCCTAATTTTAAAAGCAAATAATTATTCCTGCTTATGTTATTCACATTATTGAATTGTTCAGCTATTCCCTTTCATTCATGATATATTGTTCCTTGTTGTTATTTAAACTTGTTGAGCAAACTAGTTGCTCACTCTTGCTATATCATGAAACCTTATTGCAGTGCAACCCGAGACTTCGAGAAAGAACAAGGGTAAAGGAAAGATGAAGTAATAGACTTCGAGATGCAGCCCTGTAGTTAATTAAATTAACTGTTATGTAATATAAACCCTAAGTACTTTATTAAGGGTATTTGTGTACTTTTTTGTAAGGTTATCGTATCTTTGGACTAGTAACACCTTTTGAATGAACAACATATGTTTATTATTCCGCATTTAGTTATTGTATGTTGCTTATAGTTGAATGTTTGTATTGAATCGTGATGACCGGATCCGGGTATTTGGAATCCGAATTTGGGGGCGTCACATACATAAGCTCAAAATCGTCCATCTTCGGAATTTGATCGAAATGATCTATCTCCTAGGATCACAACAAAAAACGTCACAAGGCAAGCAATAACAATAAATCTAACGGGAAAACATAATAAACTAGTTCAACACCCAAAATGATAATAAATGATAATGAAAATCTAAACTAACAATAGATCCCAAATAACGCAAAATGGACATCATCGGGTGATTATGAGGGAACATCGTTCATTAGGAACCCTCGCTAATCACCCTAATCCAAGGATCTATGCAAACCCGCTAAGAGAACTACATTTAATCTATCCAATAGTAACAAAATCAATATTAAGAAAAACACAATAAAATGCTACAAAGATGGGATTTCAACCTTGCAAATCTCTCAAGAACTCTTTGATATTTCAATAACAAGGCAATACACAAGATATGGGAGAGATTGGAGTAAAAGGAAGAAAAAATCAAGCCATTATATGCCTAACCCGAAGCTTTCTCTCTCTAAAACCTCACTTTCTCTCTCTCTTTTCTATTTTCTTTCTTCTTCTCCTTTCTCTCGAGTGGAAATGGTCGTTGTATAGTGCTCCGCAGGCAACCGCAGGTGCATCTGCGGCTGGGCTCGCTAGCCGCCCGCGCCGAATCCTCGGCTGCCGGGTTGTCTCATCGAGCCGCGCACTGGCCCTTTTGTCGGTGGCCGTAGGTGCACTCGCGGCTGCCCGGCTTGTTTTTTCGATTTCCGTGCCACGCGGTCTTAAATCGCCAATTTCTGCTGTATTATTTTGGAAGACTGTTACCTGATGTATAAATTGCTCTTTGTGCTTGGCTTCCAGGGGGCGCTGCCCCCTTCCACTCCCGCCAGCTCACCGGCAAGCTGGGCAGTCGCTCGCTCACCGAGGAGCAAGACCCCCAAACATCGTAAGCGTAGTGGCCATTAGTCGCCTTTTGTGATCAAATCAGGTTCTTCTGGATCAACTGTTTGCCTTGCCTCAAGTAACCTGATGCTCATTGTTTGTTGTGGTGGCTTTGACCGTAAATCGTTGGGGTGACTTTGTGTTGGGGTCCACCTTCCTTTTCGCATGGCGGGTCAAGTGACGACTTTGCCCTCCTGCCAGGGTTAGTAGAGAAGTGCAAAATTTGGGTGTCTACATATCATTTAACAAGTATTATAAATATAATTTAAATGTTATAATTATATATTATAAATATTCATACACACAACAGTATTACTCCAAATTAACACATAAAATGGACATCTACTTATTAATGGACATCTAAACATTAATAAGAAGATCATTCATTTTGAATTTAGGATTTCAAAAATAATGAAAACTTATTTGAATTGTAATTTAGAGCATTGATTATTGTGTTTATTAAAAATAAATAAATTAACATTCATTCATTAATATGTATGGTTTAAACTTTAAATTGTGATTAGTTATGAGTAATTATTCAATTTTTTTCTTTATCTTTTTATAAATAATTTGAATGAATTTTATATTAGGTGATTGATAAACGTATTCGGATATCCGGATATCCGAATAATCTGTTTATTTGAATAAAATAAACAGAAACGGATATTATCTGTATTCGGATATTATTTCGAATACCGGATACATATATGATTTTTAAAATCCGCCGGATACTGGATACGAATACGGATAGCGAATTAATTTTCTGAATACGGATACGGATACTGATATATCTGTATCCGTTTATATCCGTTTACACCCCCTACTCTTAGGTAGGCCAAACTGGTTAGTCATCGTTTTGTTCTAATCGAATAAATTATTAACTATACCAACCTAATCGAATTGACAAGTATGCCCTTTCTTCACACCTATGTGTTCAGACTTCCTCAATTTTATAAAATATCTTATCACGTTTCTTTTTAGATAATCTAAAATTAAATCACAACACCTTTTTTATGAGTATTTTTTGTGAAGTTAAATGATTAATTTAATTATTTTTATATAAATTTAATTATTTAATATATATTAGACCTTTTATATTATAAATTAATTAGAAAAATCAAATAAAATTTTGAGAGCTTTTCAAATTCTGTACGAAAATATATTACTCTCTCTATTTTTTTTTTAAAAAGGTTTTAAATACGTTTTTTTTTACACAAATTAAGGGGAAAAATAGAGTAAATTTTTTTTAATGACTTTATAAAATTACATAAAATGATATTTTTTTATATTAATAATCTTTATTAAATAATATATTTATTCTGTGCTTATTATCATTCTTTTAATGATAAAAAAATTATATATTTTAGACCATTCTTTCGAGGACGCGTGCAATATAATACTTGTAAGAATGGAATACTATTATTTATCTCTAAGGGGCAATTTCGACCTATTACTATTCCATCTATTGTCACTAGAGATGCATAAAAAGCCTACGGCCCACAAGTCGGCCTTGTCTGTCCTGAGCCCGGCCTGGTCAAAGTCCGGACCGGGCCGGTCCGGCCTACAATTTTTGAATAGACTGCTATTTTGATGTAAAAACCCGGTCTGACCTGACCTACGAAAAAAACCAGCCTGACCCGACCTATGCAAAAGCCCGGCCCAACCTACGTAGAGGACCAGCCCGACCCAGCCTACGCAGAGGACTGACACAGCCTAGTTAATTCGTTTTAACTATAGACTATAACTTGATATATATAAGTAGCAAAAGAAAGGATGAAGGGAAGAAATGGTTCATTGTAGGGAGATAATAAATTTTTAAAAACTTTATTTGGCTTTTCTGTTCATTGAGTATCACAATTGGTTGACAAATCCGGTTGGCTTTTCTGTTTGGCTTTTTTGTTCATTAATTACTCATTTTTAATTTTTTGTCAATACATTTAATTAATATAGTAGTTAGTTTATTTAATATTTATATTTCACATTAAAAATTAATTGATTACATTTTTAGGCTCTGCCCAGCCCAAGGACTGGCCTGGCTCGGCCTGATGACTGACCTGACTTAACCCAAAGTCTGGCCCGACCTGACCTATAGGCCTCAAAAGACTAGATTTTGATCGAGAAGCCCGGCATGGCCCGGCCTACAGGCCCAAAAGTCAAAATCTGACCTGGCTTGATCAACGGTCAAAGTCTACCAAATTCAAACCAGACTGAACCAATTCAATCTACTGTGCATGTCTAACTGCCACTAACTCCGTAGACCGAACCTATCAAGTAGTACACAGCAATCCGCGTATAACACGTTTGTGGGCCAAGAATAACCGCGAACAATATCTCTTAAATTTTACTCAATTTTCATAAAGATATTTTCAAGTACATTTTTTATATAATTAAAAAATATATAAATAAAATTTTATTTTATCCATGATAAAATCACATTAATACACTAAATGTTTTTTAAATAATAAACTCTATTTAATTACTTTTGAGAACAAAATAAATTTCTTATAACCTATCTTATTTATAGTTCACACATTTCTTATAGAACAATTTTTTCTTATAAAAAAAATACATTTTACAATTTTATTTATTAATTTTTTATTATTAAGTTTGTGAATAATATTAAAAATAATTTTTTAATTATATACATAATATAATAAATTAATTTTATAATTTTTTATATTAATATTCGTCGGAAATATAATTCACGGTCAATACATACATGACCAGAATGGCAAGCGCAAATGTCTGTAGTTTAGACAATAGTGTCAGACTGTCAGTAGACTAACTTATAAATTCTATCTGAAAACTATATCTCCGCCTTGTGGCTTTGATTTCTTAGTCAAGCGCTTCTGCTTTTGAGATCTAAAACCCTTTTTATACCATGCTTGGCTTCTGATATGGTACCCAAAGACTTCCCCTAATTGCAAAATCAGTTGAGAAGGTATATGAATGAGAAAAGAAAGCTGAAATTGGTACCAATTTTGTATCTTCTAGTTATGTTTGCAACAATTCAGCAAGGTTTCTCAGCTTTCAGTCTGCACCATAACAGCAAAAAGCAAAAGAAATCAGAAGCCACCAGTCAATTTGGGTCCTCTGTAATCTTCCCTGTGACTGGAAATGTTTATCCTAAAGGGTATGTTTCCTTAGATTTTGGGTTTATTAAGAAAAAAATTGCTTAGAAATTTAGTTTGATGATTAATTTTTTGAACATATTTTGTGAGTAGATATTATCTGATTCTTAATTTCTTTGGAGACGTGAAGGGTTTTGTCTAATTTTTTGTTAATTTTGTATTTGACTTTTGCAAGTTTCTTGTTAGCGGGTCCCATGTGGTCTTCCCTTTTACCATAAATGTTTATCAAGAAATTTTAACTTAAAATTTTTGAAATGTGGGCTTGGGTGATGAGTTTTCTGGACAATATGTAAAGGGATATGCTTTTTATTAAATTGTCAAAATTTTGTGCAATTTTGTGTTTGATTATTGATGAGTTTCTTGAAATGATTTTGGGGTTTGTTCAAAAAACTCTGAATACGTAGGAAGCTAATTCTATTTTGAAAATAGTTGCCTAGCAATTTATTGGCTCTATTATGAAAATATTTTCCTGGTAATTTCTTGGCAAAATAATCTTGGCCCTCCTTTCCTATGTGATAAATTTGTGGCACTAGTTTATTCAAAAGTTGTTTGGATTTGTAAGTATTTAGTATGGTTGTACGTCTTTATTAACTCATTTCTCCAAGTTGCCATCAACACAAATAGGGTGAAAGAAAAAGTGTGTATATGTGCTGAGAAGGGCTTTCATTTTTGTTTTCGCATTTCTCAAATAGATTTTTTTGTTACTAGCTCTAGAGCAGCTTTATATTTGGTCAAAGCAATGTTCAATTTTCATTTGCAGTTTGATTGAAAACATTATTTTGGTTGTTTTTTTTCTCTTTCCCTTTTCTTTTCTCTACTGCCCTTTTCAATCTTCTTCTGTTTCTTGGCTAATAATGACTGGAATTCATTGAATTTGCACGAATTTCAAAACAAAAAAAGCCCTGTTAGAGAGCACGTTGTTGAATGTTTATTTCTATATGCAGGTATTATCAAGTGACCCTTAACATAGGTCAACCACCTAAACCTTACTTCCTTGATTTGGATACCGGCAGTGATCTCACCTGGCTCCAATGTGATGCACCTTGCACCAAATGCAGTCCGGTAACTGTTCTTTTCTCTTGGCTAGAGAAGTCACCCTATAATCATTAACAATATTTGAATGTTGGTTCACTGTGTTGTTTCGATCCACTTGAAAACAAAAGTCAAAAATGTCGTCGGTAATTTGGGTTAAAAAACGCTTAATTCGGCCATTTTTGGTATTTAAATTCATTTTCATAACTGAAACATACTAAAACCAACCTTAATTATAACTAGTGATTTTTTCAACTCTGTATCTGTGTGCAGGCTCCTCACCCTCTCTACAAACCGAATAAAAACCTTGTGACATGTGAGGATCCCCTATGTGCCGTGCTTCACTGGCCTGAAAACCTGCGTTGTGAAACCCCAGAAGAGCAATGTGACTATGTAATCGAATATGCTGATCATGGTTCATCTATGGGTGTACTAGTTCAAGATACATTTACTTTAAAATTCTCCAATGGTAGCACCCTTGCTCCCCGTCTTGCATTTGGGTACATAACTTTCTCCCACTCTTCATCTAAATCTATCAAGAATTCTTTAACTTTGGCTTCTTACCGGTACTCTAAGTTGACATTGACCTTATTAAGGTTTGCTTAACTGAATTTATCAATTCTCTCTTAATTTTCTGTCTTATTTTTAGCTCTCATCTTGGTAAAGTTTTGCATTAAAATTCTATTTATCTTTCCTTTTGTTCTTTCCCAAGTTTTCATTCTTGCTTAATATAGGAGTAATTATAAACTATGAATTGCTAAATTTCTAAACTAACTTATGTACTTTGCTAGTTTAATGCTCATTTTTTAATTTTTAATTTTCCAGTTTCATGATGTTATATTGTCTCACTATATATTAAATGCAGATGTGGTTACAACCAAGAAGTTGCAGATACAATCAGTCCACCTTACACTGATGGAGTCCTAGGTCTCGGTAATGGAAAATTAAGCATCGTAAGACAATTACGCAACCAGGGTTTAACACAAAATGTGCTGGGCCATTGCTTAAGTGGGCAAGGGGGAGGTTTTCTTTTCTTCGGTGACGATCTTCTCCCGTCTTCTGGGATCGTCTGGACACCAATGTCAAGCAAATCTACAGAGTAAGAACCTTCAAATCATACTCTTTTCTCCAATATACTTTATTTTCTCGTGTATTAACATTTGATTTGTGATTGCATCAGGAAACACTACTCTTTGGGACCTGCTGATCTCCAGTTTGGCGGGCAAGCTACTGGAGTTGAAGGCCTTCACTTGGTGTTTGACACCGGAAGTACTTACACCTACTTCAATTCCCAAGCTTACAATGTTCTACTTTCCATGGTTTGATGTAAACAAGATTTAAGACTAGCATTTTAAATTGTTTGTTGTTTGTATGGCAAACTAACCATTAGTTTTATGTTTCCAGATAAAGAATGACTTAAATGGAAAACAGCTAAAAGACACAAATGACGATAGAAACCTCCCTGTATGCTGGAAAGGCGCAAAATCTTTTAAATCCATTTGTGATGTCAGGAACTTGTTCAAGCCGTTAGTTTTGAGCTTTACAGAACCCAAAAATGCTCAACTCCAATTGCCCCCCGAAGCATATCTCATTATCACAGTAAGTAATCTTAAGGTGTTTCTTTTTCTTAAGCTACTATTACGGGATGACAAAGCGAAGCATATTTAAAAAATTTGTATTACAGGATCATGGAAACGTGTGCTTGGGTATCCTAAATGGCACTGAAGTTGGACTGGAAAACTTCAATATAATTGGAGGTGAGAAGTGTAAATAACAAAATTTTGTAAATGAAAGTTCTTTTCAGCATTCTAACATGCGTTTTCGGCTTCCTATTGGCAGACATATCTCTGCAAGACAAAATAGTGATATATGATAACGAGAAACAACAGATTGGATGGGCTTCTGCGAATTGCGACAGGCTTCCCAAGCCCTGAGCATTTCTGTTTATTTACTTTAACCTCCTAGACTGTTGAGGGCATTCTCACCAAGATTTTTTCTTGTTTATAACATAACAGTATGGATCGTTGGAGTTTTTTCTGAGCCTCATTCAGCCTACTCGGGGATCTTAACAGTTTTTTACCCTGCAACAGTTGCTCGGGTAATTGCTCGGGTAAGGACTTACATGCAGGCTCATCACATGAAAGCTTAGTTAATAAAGTTGTGGCATAAATATCTTCATGTTTTTATATATAGCAAAATATACAAAATGTTTAGCTATGGTAGGGAATAAGTTCTTTGTTCTGTTCCAGAGCCAAGATGGTAGAGAATGTACATGGGTAGATCCCAGATAAGGAATCAATACAAATGCTTGTTACAACAGAGTTTCTTTACTACCCGCGTTCCTTGTTTAGTTCGTCTTTTTTAGTCAAATTTATTAATTTTATAAATAAAAATGAAGTATATTTATTAAAATTTTCAAATTCATGAAAATTAGAGGTAGTAGTAAATTCGTATGGTATCTTATGGGTATAGTTTTTCCATTTATATTTATAAGAAAATAATATAAGTTTTAATTACAGAATTAGTCAATTTGACTAAAATAATCAAATTAATCCAATTTTTGAAGAACTGCGAGAGTAGATAGCTATGCAACTTAATTTAGTTACACACTCCATTTCCACTGCAGCTGTTTCCGCAATTATGCTAGTTCAATTTTTGAATCAGACTCTAATAACATAGACCCATAATAACTGTCTGAGAAGCACGGTAGAAAACAGGAACTACGTTAACTAAACTCGTTGGGTAGGCAGAATTCAAAGAATTCCATAGGTAAGCGTAAATTAGAAAAAGTGAAGAAAATTAAAAAGATAAATTGAACTACAAAAAAAGAGAATAAGATGGATAAATAAACATGAATGAATGGAGCCGCGTAATAAAAACACATTTAAAAATATATATACTCAATCGTTCCAGAGTATAAGAACAAGTACAGTACAGATCGGGTTTGGGTTGCGAACAGACTTTAGAAACCGCATGATCAAATTGTTGAGAGAGTACTCAGACATCTGTGCTTGGATTCTAGCCAACATGCCAGGATTAGACAGAAATGTTGTCGTTCACAAGCTCAGCGTAAATCCTAATGTGAAGCCCGTTCAAGCAAAAACGCCGAAGCATAACTCCGAGCGTCGTAAAGGTAATTAATATTAGTCCAATTGAATTATGAGTTTACTAATAAGTCCAATATGGATTAAGAATGAATCCAAGTGATGAATACTCGTAAGCTTCCTATGAGAATAAATATAATATGGCCCAATCCTTAAATTATTAATAGAACTTTTAAAAGGGTAAATTACAGATTATAGTATATTTTAAAAAGTAATTACAGAAAAAATATATCTTAAAAGTATTTACAAAAAGAGTACCTTTTAAAAATATATTTATAAAATTAGTGCATTCTTATCCCTTTAATTTAGTTGGATGATTTTAAAATTCAAAATTTTAAAAATCAATTGCAGAAATCAATGCATCTCATATCTTTTTGTGTACCAGGAAAAAAAACATTACATCCCCCTCTCCCCTCCCTCTTCCCCCGCCTCCAGCTCTCTCTCTCTCTCCTCCTTCTTCCCCCGCCTGCCCCCTCTCCCCTGCCCCTCCACCTTTCTCTCCTCCCTCCCCCCTCCCCCCTCCCCCGCCTGCCTCCTCCCTCTTCCGCCTACCTCTCCCTCCCCCGCCTACCCCCTCTCCCGCCTACCTCCTCCCCCCTCCCCCCTCCAGCCCCCTCCTCCCCTACGCAGCCTGCTCCTCCCCTCCTCCGCCTACTCCTATTTTGCTCCTCCCCCCTCCCGCCTCCTCCTCCTCCTCCCTCCCTCCCCCCGCCCAGGAATACCACAATACTGAATGTAAGTAACCAATAATATTATGTAGGTAACCAAACAATAGTTTGTAGGTAACCAAACACTAATATGAAGGTAACTAATTTTCTAAATGTGTAGTAAATATAGGTAACCAAACACTAGTATAGAGGTAACCAAACACCAGTATAGAGATAACCAATTCCTGAATGTGTAGTAACTAGTTTTGGTTACCTTAGTATTAAAGGTTGGTTACCTCTGTATTAATGTTTGGTTACCTTTTTACTAAGGGTTAGTTACCTTATATTAAAGTTTGGCTACCTTTGTGTTTAAGATTGGTTACCTTTTGTATTAAGGTTTGGTTACCTTTGTATTACAGGGTTGGTTACCTTTGTATTAAGGTTTGGTTACATTTTGTATTAAGGTTATTGGTTACCTTTTGTATTAAAATTTGGTTACCTTTGTGTTAAAGGTTGGTTACCTTTTGTATTAAGATTTGGTTACTTTTGTATTAAGATTTGGTTACTTTTTGTATTAATGTTGTTGGTTACCTTTTGTATTAAGGTTTGGTTACTTTTGTTTTAAAAGTTGGTTACTGAGAGAGAGATGGAGAAAGGCGGGGAGGGGGGTCGGAGGAGGGAGGCGGAAGGGGGAGGGGGGGGGGGGGGGATGCAGGCGGGAGGAGAGAGGAAGCGGGGGCGGGGGAGGGGGGACGGAGGAGGCAGGAGGCAGACGGAGAGTGGGGAGGGAGAAAGCAGGCGGGAGGGGGAGGGGGGACGGAGGAGGGGGAAGGGGATGGGGGGCAGGGGCGGTCGGAGGGGCTGGGGTGGAGGTGGTGGTCGGGGGGGAGGAGGCGGGGGATGCAGGCGGGATGAGAGAGGAAGCGGGGGCGGGGGAGGGGGGACGGAAGAGGGGGAAGGGGACGGGGGCAGTGGGGCGGTCGGAGGGGCTGGGGTGGGGGTGGTGATCGGGGGGGGAGGAGGCGGGGGGAGAAGGGAGAAGGGAGAAGGCGGGGGGAGGCGGAGTCTAGGGGATGAGGGGCGGGGGGTGGGGAGAGGAAGGGGAGGAGGGACGGGGGCAGAGGGCGGTCGAAGGGGCAGGGGGCGGTCGGAGGGGCTGAAATGGTAGTTATAGTTCTACTTGATGTAAGAGATAATGATTTAATGGGTTTATTATTGTTGCACTCTTTTTGTAATTATTTTGTTAGTGCACTATTCTTGTAATTTTTTATTAATTGTTGTATACTTATGTAAAGAACCCCTTTTAAAATGCTAGTAGAAGTTATTAATGGCCCAATGATTTAGTCCTAGATTTATGTATGTGATACCCAAGATTTAATTTAATTAAATCCATGTACATTGGCCAAAACATTGTATGTATGTATGTATGTATGTATGTATGTATGTATGACTTGGTTCAAGAGCATACCCCTTTAAAAAGTATACTAAGCATACCCCATTTAACGACGGACCCGATGACGGTTTGGTCCGTTGCTATAGGATCGTCCGTCGCTAAAGTTTTTAGCGACGAACAACATATAGCAACGGACGAACCTATGGTGACGGACCAAACTGTCGCTGGGTCCGTCGCTAAAGGGGGTATGCTAAGTATGTCTTTTAAGGAGGTATGCTCTTGAACTTTACTATATATATATATATATATATAGTACTCCAACCCCCCTCCCTAGGCCATATTGCTGAATTTTTTTCCTTGAGCCAGGTATTTTGGAGCTTTGTGAAGGAAATAATGATCTTGGGTATGGTTAATTGTCCTTAAAGCAAGACTAGGTATCTTTTTACTAACTCCTCTTAAACCAATGGATATTGTATGCTTGATGGATAATAATTCTCCTATAAATAGGAGTCACTTAACTTAATTTTTCCTCTATTTGAACATTTGCTAAGTTGAGAGCTTTAGAGAGAGTTAGAGAGGAAAAAAGAGAGCTTGGGAGAAATAAGAAAAAATAAGGAACTCTTGCTCTCTTGAATTTCAAAATAAGCAAAAGGCTTTGTGGTTGAGGAGTTTAGAAGGTGGATAACTTAACTCATTTCCTAGCAAGAAGAAAGAAGGCTACAAAATGGTATAACCCCTTTAACCTTAAATTTTAAGTTAAACAAGTTAGTTTGTAGTTGTTTATGAATGCTTAATTGTGGGAGGATCTTGTGTGTGAAAATCATGATGGATTCCGAAGTTATAAGGTGGTTTTGATGGAATTTTATATGTTTGTATGTGTTAAAAATATGTAAAAACTTAAAGTGGAATGAAAATAATAACATAAATACTTTACCGGGAAAATTTTAAAATAGGGCAGTAGCTTTGAACGGATATAACTCTTTGTGCGCTTATCATTTTTGAGATCCATAAATTTTGAATGTTATATCTATGAGTTCTTGAACCAATCCAAGTGGAACAAATAAAAAATATTAAAATTTTCATTTATGATGAATTTTCCACCAAAATAGTCCAAACGGTCGAAAAAACTCTCAACCTACTGACCTAGGATTTTTATGGGGACTTAACTAGTGATTTAAATTCCTTCCTTCTGGATTATCAAATTGTATGTTATAACCAAGCTCTTATCCAAAAATGAACTCAATCCGACTTCGGATGAGTGAGATATGACTAATCAAAGTTTTAGGCTAAAATCAAAAATTTTGAAGTTGTGTAACTTTGATTGAGCTAAAAGTTTTATTGAAAGTTCACATTAATATAAGGAAGTTACAAGGTGAATTTAGGAACATTTGTATAAAATCTCAAATTATGAAAAATGTGGCAATTTTATGCATAAACGGCCCTTTTAAAAATAGTAAATGACATTGGAAATTTAAAAGAAAAATAATTTATGTGTAAAATAATGCTAACTAATTGATTCCAGAAGAAATAAAAATAATAATGTATCTAGGTATTTTTAATAACTAAGATTGAGTTAAGAAAATAAACAAAAATAATTAAAGAGAAACCAAATAATGATGTAAATTGATTTTATAGGCAAATTTGTGATACAAATGAACAAATAAAACTTATTAAGAATTTTATGGTCATCTTAATGATTGTGTTATGATGATGAGTAGTGAAACTACTTGTCAGAATTAATTAATAATAAATAAATAAATAAGAAAATAAGAAAAAATTAAACAAATAAAATAATAAATAAAGATTATTTTATTTGTAAAAATGTGAAAAGATTAAACAAAGAAGATAATAATTTGAATTATTTTATTTGAAAAGAATAATGAGAAATGACCACTAAGATCATTTGAAAGATTAATAGAAGATGATTAAATAAATAAAATAATAAAAATTATTTTATTTGTGAAAAATGATTAATAAGAAATAATAGGAAAGTTGTTAATATTATTTAATGGGTGAAGATCGATACTAAATTGAAGGGATCCATTAAGTAAATAATGTTCTTTATTTGTGAAAAATAATACGATAAAATAATATAGATTAATTGTGAAGGTTGATTAAACAAATAAAATAATTACAAAAGTTATCTTATTTGAAGATTATGATCATGAGAAGTAATAAACAAATAATTAACATTAAAGATTGTTTGTAAATTATGAATTATTAAGCAAATAAAATACTAATAAGGGTTACTTTATTTGTAGAAAATGAATATATGTATTAAATAACAATGTGAGATGAATGAGATAGTGAATGGGGTAAATAAGGAGATGATAAAGAATAAGTGTAAGGTTAAGTGATGAAGGTTTTCGATGTAGTTTAGATCGACGAAAATTATATTGATGGTTCGATAGAAACTAATCATTAGACTGAATATATTAAATCACGACTTATATAGGTCAAACAAAGGCCAATGATCTAGAAGCAAGGAAAACGGACGGACGTTACATGCATATACTCTAACTTGTACACTTTATTGTTTCGTACAAGTAATTAAATTGTTATACTTACTGAAAGATAATTCATATTCAAATATAGATATTCGTGTTTACATCCATGAAAGATTAATCTCATATCAAATTACTGACTTTAAAAGTTTGAATTATTCATACTTGATTATCTTTAAGAGATTATTTGAATCCTAAAATGTGGACATTCTTGTTCATCAATGCTTGAGAAGAGTGTCTATGTCATTTAATTCGATTAGACAGATAATGAAATAAAATCAATCATATTTTAGAAAGCAATCCAAACCAAATGCTTTGGCGTGGACTCATATATGCTGAGATGAACAACCTTCGTAAAAGGGAAAATTACTGTATGTCGGGATACCGACTCGCACGCTATGACTAAACGTTATGCATAATTTAAGGTACAACAAGGTTGATCACCTCATTTACCTGTTATCGAAGGCTTACAGTAATCTACTGATAATCCATCCGTTGAGTTCATGGTCCATAACAACCACTCAGTAATAAAAATGTTCAGACTTTGAAACTGTTAAAACTATGTAGGTGAGGAAATCTCATACCTCGCTAAGGTTAGGGTTTTGTCGTGATTTAGGAGGCGAGAAATTTGCAAAGAGTACGGAATTAATCGGGAGATTGGAGAGGAGAGAAGAACTGGTGAGCAATTACTAGAGTAACACAAGGCAGAACTCTCGGGGTCCTGACGTAATCGTCAGTGTCTGAGAGCCTCTATCAAGTGTTAGATTTCGAGGGAATCCGATTTCAACTTCGAGGGTCCAAGTGTAATCACGAGATCACGAGTACCTCGAAGTTAGAGCTCAATTTCGAATCACTAACAAGTTCCCATAATATTTTCACTCTCTCAAATTTAGTGAGAATTCTCCTTGTGGCTTCAAAGTTCTCCAAGAGTCCAAAAAAAGTCCCCTCACTTCATAATAGAATTTCCTGATAATGGGGTCATGTGCCAGGCATGTGACAATGGGAAAATTTTAAAAATACCCTTAGTAATAGGGAAGTTCCCAGAATATCCCTAGTTACCCGGGTAAAGCCCAATTCGCCCGATTCCTCTAGCCAGCAATCAAATCCCTCAATTAATTCCCAAAATGAGTTGCCTTCCATGAGCCTTCTGCCTTGGAACTCGTGATAGTAGCTCTCAAGTTACATTTTTCAAGGTTTTTTCTATTTTTTCGGTCTTTAATTATTCGTTTGTTGTACGTTAGTTCGTTGTTCATTTATTTTCGTCTTATTCACTTTAGTTTAATTAATTCATTAGGTCAAATGTAAACCCTAATTCTATACATAGGCTCACATTTTCCCCATGCACGTGAGTCGCGCCTTCAAAGTGAAGATCGTGCATAAAAATATTAGTCTTCAATTATTATTATATATTATTATTATTATTATTATTATTGTTATTGTTGTTGTTATTGTTGTTGGGGTGAGATTATTTGGGCCCAGGTTTGGACTGGCCCATAGTAGTTTGTTGGGTTGGGCCATTAATTTGATATATGGATTCTTATTTAATTTGGGATAAGGAATATTAGAATCCTTATTTTAAGGGGATTCTGTTTCCTTATACAAGGAAGCCTAAGTGGAATTGGATCTATTAACTAGTGAGCTGTACGTTTACATGGAAAATGACTCTTAATTCTAATCACTTTAGGATGATTGCACACTTGTATATATATGGTGCTGCATGGAGGCATAGAGGACATTATTCTTATTATTATTATTTACTCACAGAATCATTATTTTTCAGCATATAAGCTCTTTATTATTCTTAGAAAAATCAATAAACCCCATTATTATGCTAGTGAATTCATCTCTTTCCCTGTAATTTTTTTCTAATTAGGTTTCCACATAAATTTTTGGTGTTCTTGCATTAATTTTCTTTGACTTATTTGCATTTGGCGTCTAGTTTTCTCCGTTGTTTTATGATTTAAACGGGTGATACAAAATTTGGCGTTAACATTGGCACTAAAAGGAGGGCTTTAGGCGTAAGTAAGGCGTAGGAGCAGTCTAGTCATGGAGCAATAGAATGATAGGGTGGAAAGGACATGTTCGTCAGCACCGTCTACGTCGAGAGGTTCTGTCAAGGATAGATTGGGTCCATCTACTCAGAGGGTAGGGTCGGTGGCATCACATTCCAATTTAGTCCGGCGACGGTTGTTCCCCTCTAATTCTCTAAGTTTGGAGCATACTAGGGGGACCAACGGGAAAGGGAATCTATCAAGAGACAGAGGATCCAGGCGGCAGAAAGGGCTTTACAATCTCTTCGACATCAACAAGAGGAGTGGGTTGTTTTACTGGTAAAGCTAAAAGGGGATAAGGAGCTGCAAAACACAATCCGAGGATCCGAAGAGCAGACACCTTAGAGTAGGGCGGGTTAGCGACGAGTGAATGATCCACCTACATCATAATTGGTAGGAGGAGTCGAGGGCGTCTATGGCCCGATGAAACCAACCTTGGAGCTTGTAGGTAAAGAATCGACTCCTCCTCGGGACAGGGAGTCAACTTATTCAAACCGGCGGAGGCATTCCCTATCCCCACACAAAGGTTGTCATAACCAAAAAAAGATAACAGGCGATATGCCCGAGGACATGTTGGACGGGGAGAACGTACTCCGAGAAGAAGTTCAGGAGATAAACCTGATGCTCGGGGAAAACGTAGTCCGAGAAGAAGCTCAGGAAATAAACCTAATGCTTGGGGAGGACGTAGTCTGAGAAGGAGCTTAGGAGATAAACCTGAGGCTCAGGAGGTAAACCTGACATTCGGAAAAGAGGTGACAATGATCTAATTATGAAAAAGGATGGCGGATTTGGAATGGCAATTAGCTGAAGTCAAGGTGGGAGCTAAACCCGCAGATACCAAGTCTCCATTCTATAATCAATGTGGAAAAAGCAGATTCGAAGATGAAGCTACCACTGTTGGACTCTTTCAATGGTATCAGAGATCCCTACGACCACACTAATTCATATGAGATCGTGATGGGGTATTACAACCACTCTGATGCGGGGATGTGCAAGATTTTCATAACCACTCTAAAGAAGGCGGTGAAGTAATGGATTATATCTTTACCATCGGGGAACATTAATTCATGGAAGGAATTGTGCGATAAATTTCATGATCCATTCGGAAGTAACAAAAAAAGGGGGAAGTTGACAGCGTCATTGATGCAAATAAAACAGAGGAGCGATGAAACCTTAAACCAATATGTGCAAAGAGTCAGGGAAGCAGTGAGGGCAGCGGTTAACCTGGATATGACCCAGGCATTGGGGTTCTTTACTACGGGGTTGGATGTAGGTAGATCCAAAAAGTTAAAGAAGGATATCATGTTCAAACCACCGAAGGACTTGGCCAATGCATATGAGCGAGCAGAGAATTTTATTGCGATCGAAGAGGCGATGACAACACTAGCGAAGAACCAGAGAGGATTCAACCAGTACAAACCTAAAGAAGGGAAGACAGATGTGCTGGATAGGCTTGGACCAAGGGGGGATAGTCAGACAAACAGGCCACCAGTCCAACCTAGATTTGAACAAAAGACATATACTCCTCTAAATGCTGATAGGGTGTAGATATTAGAACCCCCCCCCCCCCCCCCCCGCGAACAAAAAAGAGATATCAGGGGTACTGAAACCAATTTTGTGAATATCATCAGACGCTCGGACATAGTGCGGAAATGTGTTACGAATTAAAGGAGCTGATTGAGAAGAATGTGCAGAACGGACGATTGCTACACTTTGTTGCTGGACGTAAAGTTCCACATAGGGGACGAGCACAAAAGGATGATCAGAATGAGGCATATACAAACCAGCCTAGGCGAGTAATTGATGTCATCACTGGGGGGATACCTACAAAACAGACAGGAAGACGAATAAGATCTACTTCAGAAATTGTGATGGCGTTGGTAGGATAGTCAAACAAACAAGAACGACTTCACCCAGGAACAGTCATCTCCTTTTCTGATGAAGACTATCCCCCCGATGCAGTAGAATCACATGAAGGGGCATTAGTGATAACCACCTAAGTAGGGCCCGTGGACATGAAAAGGATAATGATGAACAACGGATCATCCGTCGATGTATTATATAGTCATGCTTACCAACGTATGGATCTAGAAGGAGTCAGGCTAGGGGTCGAACAAGAATCACCATTGTATGGGTTCGGGAATGAAACCATACTAGTGATCAGAACAGTGAAATTACCGATGGTGTTCGGGGAGTCTCCCAAATAAGTCAAAATCAACGTTAAGTTCTTTGTGGTACAAGTGGATTCAGCTTATAATGCTATTATTGTACAGACGGCGTTATCAACATTCCAACAGTTACTTCAATTCCTCATTTTAAAATGAACTTCCCCACCTCTCATGGAGTCGGAGAAGTTAAAAGAGACCTTGACATTGCAAGGAGGTGTTATCGGCACACACTAACAACGCCAGTGGTTGGGGTCAGTTAGATAAAGCAAACCTTAATTGTGGATATCGAGGCTTTGACCAAAGTTGTTACTGAGAACATGGCTTGCCCTGTTGAAGAGATCGAAGATGTGGAACTTATTCCGGGTAACATCGAGAAGCTGGTTAAAATAGGTGTGGGGCTGCAAAGTACTTTGAAGAAAGGTTTGATAGAACTACTCAGGACATATGCAGATATCAATGTGGAAAAAGTTGATCCGAAGATGAAGCTGCCACCGTTGGACTCTTTCAATGGTACCGGAGATCCCTACGGCCACACTAATTTATATGAGATCGTGATGGGGTATTACAACCACTCTGATGCGGGGATGTGAAAGATTTTCATAACCACTCTAAAGAAGGCGGTGAAGTAATGGATTATATCTTTACCATCGGGGAACATTAATTCATGGAAGGAATTGTGTGATAAATTTCATGAACCATTCGGAAGTAACAAAAAAAGGGGGAAGTTGACAGCGTCATTGATGCAAATAAAACAGAGGAGCGATGAAACCTTAAACCAATATGTGCAAAGAGTCAGGAAAGCAGCGGGGACAACGGTTAACCTGGATATGACCCAGGCGTTGGGGTTCTTTACTACGGGGTTGGATGTAGGCAGATCAAAAAAGTTAATGAAGGATATCATGTTCAAACCACCGAAGGACTTGGCCGATGCATATGAGCGAGCAGAGAATTTTATTGCGATCGAAGTGGCGATGACAACACTAGCGAAGAACCAGAGAGGATTCGACCAGTACAAACTTAAAGAAGGGAAGACAGATGTGCTGGATAGGCTTGGACCGAGGGGGGATAGTCAGACAAATAGGCCACCGGTCCAACCTAGATTTGAACAAAAGACATATACTCCTCTAAATGCTGATATGGTGTAGATATTGGAACCCCCCCCCCCCCCCCCCCCCCGCGAACAAAAAAGGGATATCAGGGGTACTGAAACCAATTTTGTGAATATCATTAGACGCTCGGACATAGTGCGGAAATGTGTTACGAATTAAAGGAGCTGATTGAGAAGAATGTGCAGAACGGACGATTGCTACACTTTGTTGCTGGACGTAAAGTTCCACATAGGGGACGGGCACAAAGGGATGATCAGAATGAGGCATATACAAACCAGCCTAGGCGAGTAATTGATGTCATCACTGGGGGGATACCTACAAAATAGACAGGAAGACGAATAAGATCTACTTCAGAAATTGTGATGGCGTTGGTAGGATAGTCAAACAAACAAGAACGACTTTACCCAGGAACAGTCATCTCCTTTTCTGATGAAGACTATCCCCCCGATGCAGTAGAATCACATGAAGGGGCATTAGTGATAACCGCCTAAGTAGGGCCTGTGGACATGAAAAGGATAATGATCAACAACGGATCATCCGTCGATGTATTATACAATCATGTTTACCAACGTATGGATCTAAAAGGAGTCAGGCTAGGGGTCAGACAAGAATCACCATTGTATGGGTTCGGGAACAAAGCCATATTAGTGATCAGAACAGTGAAATTACCAATGGTGTTCGGGGAGGCTCCCAAATAAGTCGAAATCAACGTTAAGTTCTTTGTGGTACAAGTGGATTCAGCTTATAATGTTATTATTGGATGGATGACGTTATCAACATTCCAAGCAGTTACTTTAATTCCTCATTTTAAAATGAAGTTCCCCACCTTTCATGGAGTCGGAGAAGTTAAAGGAGACCTTAACATTGTAAGGAGGTATTATCGGTACACACTAACAGCGCCAGTGGTTGGGGTCAGTTAGATAAAGAAAACCTTAATTGTGGATGTCAATCATTTAACTGAAGTTGTTACTGAGAACGTGGCTTGCCCTGTTGAAGAGATCAAAGATGTGGAACTTATTCCGGGTAACATCGAGAAGCTGGTTAAAATTGGTGCTAGGCTGCAAAGTACTTTGAAGAAAGGGTTGATAGAACTACTCAGGACATATGCAGGTATCTTCGCTTGGACACCTCGAGATATGCCAGGGATGGTAGAAGACGTGACCATCTATAGACTATCCGTTGATCCTGAAAAGAAGCCAGTCTTACAGAAGAGAATGATCTTTGCTCCCGAATGACAAAAGATTATTGATGATGAATTGGGAAAGTTGTAAGATGAGGGATAATTGAAGAAATCGAATACCCAGAGTGGCTTGCTAATGTTGTTTTAGTTCATGAACAGAATGGGAAGTGGAGAGTCTGTATCGACTACACGGATCTGAATATAGCATGCCTGAAGGACTTCTACCATCTCCCTTACATAGAGTAGCTGATTGATGCCACTTTTGGGAATCCCACACTAAGATTTTTAGATGCATTTTCGGGATACAATCAAATTTTAATAGAGAAAGAAGATATCCCGTAGAAATCTTTCATCACTCATCGAGCCATCTATGCATATAACAGAATGACATTCAGACTTCTTATGCTGGGGCGACTTACCAGAGGATGATGAACAAGGTGTTCCGAAAGCAGATAGGCCGAAATATGGAGGTATATGTTGATGATATGATTGTTCAAAGTATGAGGTTGCATGACCACCTGGATGATTTGGAGGAATGATTTCGGATAATTCACCACTATAATATGCAGCTTAATCCCACGAAATGTACTTTCGGGCTCGGCGCAGGCAAGTTTTTAGGATACCTGGTTAGCAATAGCGGAATAAAGGCTAATCCAAAAAAAATCAAGGCAGTTATTGATATAAAGTCTCCAAAGACCTTTAAGGATGTGCATAGGCTAACAGATCGGATAACAGCTCTCCATCGATTCATGTCCCGATCAACAGAAAGGTGTTTGCCTTTCTTCTACACGTTGAAAGGGCCAAAAAACGAGAAGTTTTTTCATTGGACTTTGGATTGTAAGGACGCGTTCCAGGGCATCAAGCGATATCTTCCTTCGGCTCCGTTGCTACAAAAGCCTTTACCTAAGGAATTATTTTATTTATACATAGTTGTAAGCTCATTAGCAGTAGGGGCAGTTCTGATTCGGGAGGAAGGTGGTCGACAGAATCTGGTCTACTATGTGTGTCATGCTTTAAGAGACGCTGAAACAAGGTATCCTAATTTGAAGAAATGCGTCTATTCATTGGTGGTAGCAAGCAGAAATCTTAGACATTATTTTCAAGGTCGGGTAGTAGTCATTTACACTGATCAGCCTTTGAAGAAAATTCTCCATACGCCTGATTCATCGGGGAGGATGGTAGCATGTGCTGTTGAGTTAAGCTAGTTTACATTGGAGTATCATCCTCAGACGACAATAAAGGGCCAGGCCTTAGCAGATTTTGTGGTGGAATGTATGTTCTCCGAGGAAGAGCCAGTTATCTGTACAGGGTTAGGAGTTACATTGATAGCTGGAGGGCAGTCGACCTCATCTTATTCATGGACTTTGTGCGTGGATGGGTCGTCTACGGCAGATTCAAGTGGGGTCGGAGTAATTTTAACTAGTCCTGAAGGTTTCAAGGTTCAGCAGACTATCCGATTCAAGTTTAAAATAATTAATAATGAGGCAGAATATGAAGCTATTTTGACAGTTTTAAGATTGGCTCATAGTCTAGAGGTGAAAAAGTTATTGATCATTAGTGATTCACAATTGGTGATAAAACAGATTTAGGGGGAGTACAAAGCTCGGAGGATTAGAATGACGAAGTATTTATCCGAAATGAAGAACATTCTACAGTGTTTTTAATTCATACTCATTACATAACATTGATCGGAGCAATAATACTGTAGGTGATGCTTTATCGAGACTCGCTATTACCCCAAATGAGTCTTTATCGAGGTCAGTATATATCAAGGAGTTAGTCGAACTTAGCATTTTAAGGAAAGAGGTTAATTGTTTGGAGAGGTCCAACTGCTGGTTGACACCGTACTTAGATTATCTGGTTGACGGTAAGTTACTGACTGACAAGATCTTGGCGAGGAAGATAAAGTATAGGAGTGCTTATTTTTGTCGTATCGATGGAAATCTCTTCCGTTGAATGCATTCGGGGCCCTTGGCAAAGTGTCTTATCCCGACGGAAGCATCATATGCTCTTCGGGAAGTACATGAAGGCATTTGTGGGGACCATATGGGAGCTAACTCTTTAGCATATAAACTGGTCCGCCAAGGATATTATTGGCCGACGATGTTTCGAGAAGTAAAGGAGTTTATACAGAAGTGTCCAAAGTGTTAGTTGAATAGTTATGTTGTGCATCGGCCACTCGAAGAATTGTCTTCAGTATTGTCCCCTATTCCCTTCGCGGTTTGGGGTGTCGATCTGGTAGGACCTATGCTGAAGGCCAAATGTCAGTTTTCTTACTTGGTTGTGGCAATCGATTACATGACAAAATGGGTGGAGGCGAAGCCACTTCGGCGGATCACCGAGTAGGACTGTATTCACTTTCTTAAAGAAAATGTTATTTTTAGATTTGGGATCCTAATGCTTTTCGTATCCGATAATGGGTTGCAGTTTGTAGAAGCTGAATTCGAAAAATTTCTTAAAGACTTGGGGATACAACATCAGAGGGTTTCAGTGGCCCATCCTCAAGCCAATAGGCAAGTTGAAGTGATAAATAAGACTTTATTAAACGGAATTAAAAGAAGGCTTGATGATGTTAAGGGAATATGGCCCAATGAGCTTCCTAGTGTCTTATGGGCTTATTGGACGAGTCCCAGGTCAACAACAGGGGATTCTCCTTTTCGGCTAACATATGGAACCGAAGCTTTAATTCCGGTAGAGGTTGATTCTTGGTCTTTTCGGGTGGTGAATTTTAATTCCGGTCAGGGACTTTGGTTTAATCTAGATTTATTGGATGAGGTTCAGGATGCTATGGTAATGAAATTGACTTTGTACCAATAGAGGACAGCAAGACATTATAATCGAAGGGTTAAATAGAGGCATTTTGAAGTCGGGGATTTAGTTCTTCGAGAGGCTGAAGCATTTACACCTTTGAATACAAGAAAATTAATGCCGAACTGGGATGGGCTGTATGAAGTCATTGAAGTTGTAACGTATGGAATGTATCGACTTCGGGATATGTTTGGGATAGATTAGAAGAATTTTTGGCATACAACTAGATTAAGAAAATATTTTCAGTAATTCGAGAAGTTTGATTTATCTATTGTACTTGGGAGGATTTTTTTTTTTTTTTTTACTTATGGAGAATTTTTAATACTCATTATATGTTTGAACAAGACATTAATAAAATTCTAAATTTTATTGATAATAAGTGCAATTTACATTTCATTCAAAAAAAGAAAAAGGAAAGGTATAAATCAGTTCTTGTCTTCGAGAGAATCGGAGTCAGAATCAGTGAAAATGGAAGGGTCCACACCGGCTCTTGTTGCCTTTTCTACCGCAACTTGGAATCCTTTGCTAAACCGGTCTATTATTTCTTCCAGAAGTTCGGGTGAAGCTTTGTATTCTTCAAGGATTTATTGGCATAGTTCAGGGGTCCCTAACCGAGCCTGTTCTCTCAAGATCTCATTGGCGTTTTGTTGTCGTTGGATGTCAGAAGTTAACTGTTCGTTCTGTTTCTTCAGTTCAGCAATCTCTTTGGTTTGTTGCTGAGCTCTTTTCATAGTGTCAGAATTCTCAAGTTGAAGTCGAGTAAACTCTTCAGTTTTTTGATTCTTCACTTCGAGGATGATCTTGAATTGTTGTTGAAGGTTGTCATTGGATGTTTGAAAGCTTGTGTTATCTTTGGCAAGTTGCTTATTTTCCTTTTTTGTGGCTTTGTATTTTGCCTTCATCTTCTTCATTTTTTCATCACTATTGTTTGGCTTAGTTTCCCGACCAAGGAGACGACTGAATGTCGCTAGGGCCTGATAAATGGAAGTTTGTCAGAATAAAAGAGTCAAAAATGTTTGTAAAAGTTTGAGAAAAAGGAATCTTACTCGGCCTTGGTGGATTACCGTGGCCAAAATAAGCTCCCGATCCGTGTAGTCATGAAATATTTCGTAAGCAGAGAAGGGGATTGGGAGATTGGCGTCATCTGGGAAGAATGTCGGGGATGTCTGGGATGTGCCAGGATTGTTTGATGGTTGTCTAGGAGGATGTCCGAACAGGAAAGGGTTGATTTCGGGTATAGGTTGTTTCAATGTTTCGGCTTGGCTAAAATTAGTCGTTTGCTGGCTTATTTTTTTGTTTATTCTGATGTTTGTTGACGGGGTTGTTCGGATGTCTGTTGATCATTTTATTCGAGGGTTGGTTGTTTGGAAGATTCAGAAATTGGTGGTCTAGGTTGGTCGGGTGTTGGTTGGCTGGATTTCTGGGGAAGGGGTTTGGGCGAATCTGATTGAGGTCTTAACGAGTGGGGGGTTTTCAATTTTTTGGCTTTCATGTGTTTTTTGAGTTCGGAGTATGACATCTTTAAAGCACTTCATTTTTTTGTTATTTTTGGGCCTTTTCCTTTTAAGGCATCTGATGAAGGGTTAGCTGATGATGATGCAGGGTCTTTTCCCTTTAAAGATTCCAAAGGGTTGATTGAGGAGGATGAAGGTTGGTTTAAGGGTAGGGTGTTTGCGATTTGGGGGGTGGACCCTATAAAAGGTTTGGTTCGTTCGGTTTCTTGGGTGGAAGTTGGGTTTTTTAGGTTTGGTTTGGAAGAGAAAATTGAGATCTCTTCTGAGGTTACCGAGAATGAGGAGGTTCAAGGTTTTCGAATTAGGGGTTTTAGATTCCTTCGAGGAGATAGGAGAGGGTATGAAGACATGGCCTTTTTGTTGGCGTCTTTGAGTGATCGGGGGTTGACTAGCGGTGTTCCCTTCTGAATTTTGCAAAAGTACTACTGAACAGGAGATAAACAAAAGATTAAGCCTGGCGGATAAGTAGGATTGGATACTTACTTCCGTGAAAGAACAGCTAGTCGGGATCGCTGAGGAGATTTATTGACCAAAATATGGTCGGCAACGTGGACAGCAGCTTTTCGAGGTCAGCTTCTCGGACGTCCTAGATGTGGTCAAAGCCTAAGGAGGTTCTGCTTTATTCTCCCTATGGTTGAAGAAGTCGGGTGTCGATTCCTCGGAGGAAGAACCAGGATGAATGCCACCCTTTGTTGTTTGAAGGGGTTGCCATCCACACTTTCCGATTGGAGTATTGGGTTAAGACTTTGAAACCTTTTTTCTTTTGAATTTATGAGCTTGAAGTAATTTGAAAATAAATCTAGGGTTGGTTCGATATTCTGATCTTTACAGTGGGCATTGAAGTAGATAAGGTGGATGTAGGAATTAAGGACTAATTGGAAAAACCTAATTCCCATGAACCCTAGGAATTCGGTTATAAAGGGATGGAGGGGGAATCGGATAACGTGCTTCAGGGTCCAAGTGGGTACTCTTATCCACCCTCATTCGAGCTGCCAGTACATTCTCTCATGAGGTTTGGGGATTCGGAGCTCATATTGGAGGGGGATTTGGTATTCGGGATGGATGGAGTTGAGTTGAGCAGGGGTGATGGAGGATGGAGTGTTTGCTACTGGAGTGTTTTTGTATTTCTATCAGATGGCATTTTCTTTCTCCATATCAAACGGAGGTGGACGATTTTCTGGTGCTTAGGAAGAGGAAGCTTGACCTTGGGCAACCATAGATTATGAATGGTGAAGTAATTTTGGAGGGGGGGTTTCTGAAGTAGGGAGGATGAAAGAGTTGAAGAAATGAAATAGCGTGTCAGGGAAAAGGCTTTTGTGGTTTTTTTTATTGACGGGATGGGACACATGAAGTTCAACAGACGACAAATTTTGGGGGAATGTAATAGAGTTATAATGATCGTGTATCAGACGAGGGAGTTAAGTGCTCTTTGGGTATGGCCAGTTACAAGGGAATGAGATTATTTGAATTACTCTCCTATTAAGGCTCTTAAAAGTAGGAGAGTGGGGGACAATGTTGGGGTGAGATTATTTGGACCCAGGTTTGGATTGACCCATAGTAGTTTGTTGGGTTGGGCCATTAATTTGATATATGGATTTCTATTTAATTTGGAATAAGGAATATTAGAATCCTTATTTAAAGGGATTCTGTTTCCTTATACAAAGAAGCCTAAGTGGAATTGGATCTATCAACTAGTGAGATGTACATTTACATGGAAAGGAACTCTTAATTCTAATCACTTTAGGATGATTGCACACTAGTATATATACGATGCTGCATGGAGGCGTTGAGGACATTATTCTTATTATTATTATTTACTCACAGAATTATTATTTTTCAGCATATAAGCTCTCTATTATTCTTAGAAAAATTGGTAAACACCATTATTATACTAGTGAATTCATCTATTTCTCCGTGGTTTTTTTCCAATTGGGTTTTCACGTAAATTTTTGGTATTCTTGTATTAATTTTCTTTGACTTATTTATGTTTGATGTCTAGTTTTATCCGTTATTTTATGATTTAAACGGGTAATACAAAATTTGGCATTAATAATAATAATAATAATATTTATTATTATTATTTGGGTATATTAAATATATAGGCAACATGTATAATAGGTTTCGTGACATCCATCTCATTGGTAACATGCAATTACACTTGAAGGAATTCAAGGAGAAAAGCCAGCTAGATGATATCTTGTCTTTTCCTAATCAAATGGATAATTAAAAATGGTGTTCATATATAGATCAGCAATCTTACCCCCACAAACATGAAATTTTATTTCATCCAGTTGGTCTTGGAAAGAAACCCATCGTGACTTATTTTTCCATCTTGGTTTCGGGAATTACGAAGCCATGTATAACCTCCTGACACACTAAAAATCTTAGGCTATGTTTGTTTACAAAATATATACTTAGGATAGGACTATTTGTATTAATTTAAAATTATTTTCGACTTTTTTATCTCATGATGAGGGATTATTAATCCCTTCATGTTGAAATATTAGTCCCATAAAGTCATTTAATAGCTTAAAATGTGAGGGACTATTAATCCCAAATTCATCATGGGATTATATAATCTCTCATAAATAGCCTTAAGAATGATAAAAAATAGTCCAAGGACTATTTAAAGGACTATTAATCCCTCATTATAGAATAAAAAAAGTCGAAAATAGTTTTAAATTAATATAAATAGTCTAATCCTAAATATATATTTTACAAATAAACATAGCCTTAGTGATCTTTCAGAAGTTATTCCACCGCCACAGACTCATTAATTGAGCACGTAACCCTCGTCCTTATTCCTTTCTTAATTCGGCTCATAAGTTGCTAGAAGCTTCACATGATCATAACCGTGCCAATACATTGGGTCAAGTAGTAATAGAGCCCAATTGAAAATTATTACATCAAGGGTGGGGACACAATACTTTTGAAGCATCATGAATAGTACCACCGACCACGAACAAACTTGTGCACAAATTCAGCCGTTACTTATTCAAGTAATTCTAGAAATTGTAGGCCCTTTGCACCGAGTAGGGGTCGGGCTATTGCATGTGATGGGGATTATTAGTTTTTAGGAACGGAAATTGCTTATCATATGAGGCCACTGTATAAGGAATGACAAGGAATGACAAGTTCAAAGCGGCAAATGGTCCAATTATTTTGCAAGCATTGACATTAGATCGGGAAAGCTCATGTACGGTGATTTGGGTAAAAAGGAAGATCCTCCTTTGTGAACCAACTAGGAATAATCCGTGTCTGAAAGTACGGTGCAACTAATATAATAGTTGAGTACTGTATTCAATATTTTTAGATTGAAAAATCTAAAACTGTTGTGAACTATCACTTCCATAATAGAACTGAGAGTCCAACCATTAATACAAAAAGATTGATACTCAATCCAGTTATAGTTTCTTTCTGAGGCAAATATTAGTATGCTACTCATTCTCAACTTAAAATTAGTTCTTGACAGGTTTGAACAATTAATTGATTTACGATAATGGGCTCAAATTTGTGTAATATAGTATTTTCGGGTATTCCACACACTTTTTCTTTATTGACAAAACGGAATGAAAAGTTTGACAGTATTTATTTGCCTCTAGTATCTCTAACCATCGATTAATCTGGTCCATGAACAGTATTTCCTATAGAAAAAAAGTAGTATTGCAAGCCATGTGGTGGGATCCAATGAGAAAAAAAAAGGATGTGAAAATCCAAAAGAAATATTTTTGCATATATACTCAAAAAATATAAAATTAGTCCTCTAAGTCTAAACAAAAAAGTATTGTCATAATACCAACTAAATCGCATCACTATAACGTTTTTTTGTTCTATATTTTTTTCTTTAAATTAGACAAAAGATTCTCATACCATGAGTCAAAATCTACTACAATAGTTGCTCTCCATATAGTCCGCAAAAATATCAAAGAGATAACACGTAATTGCTCGTGCCTGAAGGCACGACGTAGATTAAAATTTCAAAAATACTTTATTAGCTAAAGACTCTTTGCAACCTAAAATAACTTACAAATCAATTAGAATGAATCTGAACCGTCCTTGTGATTTCCCGTCAAAATCAATTTGCATGTGGAAACATAACGACCGCAATACCCGAAAAACAAGAAAATGACGTCAATGCTAAAAGGGCGACCCATGTTGTTTACGTGCAAATTTTATTTTATTTTATAATAATAATAATAATAATAATAATAATAATAATAATAATTATTATTATTATTATTATTATTATTATTATTATTAGGGGCCGGAAATATGCTTACGGGATCTGAATAGGAGCCATAAGAGTTTAGGCAAATGGACCCTGGGCATCTTGGAGATCAATGGTGCCGTAAGGATCCTGATTTACTGAGGCTTAGGATGACTTTGAGGAAGACGAGGTATCTTCTTCCTTGATAGTGTTAACTCTTTCTTGAATTGCTTTTGCTAATAAATTTAGCTCAGCAGCACTATATTCTTTTACTCCTGCTAGAGTAGCAGCAACTGATGATCCTGAACTGGAACCTTTAACTTTGGACTTGCTGGAGGAGCCAACATTTTCCAATTTTACAGGAGTAATAGGGGTAGGAGGAAACTCCTTTTGAACTTGTTGGGCAATTCGATCAATGTCAAATTTATCCCACCATTTAATAAAAAAGATTCTGGTAACTGATGGAGGTTGAGAAGAAGCAGGAAGGTTATATTGCCATTTTAAAATCCAAGGAATTTTGTATTTACTAGAAAAACGGAGCAGTACCGGGATACCTTCCATTTTAGGGTTGTATGGAGATTTATTACTAAAATGATTTATCTGAGTACGAAGAGACTCAGGGATAAGTTCTGCAGAAAGGCCATATCTGGACCACCAAAGGGTGAACCAAATCGGGATCTGACTTTTAAATTTGTGGTCAAACTGGATAAACCAAGAGTGACTGAAATTGGAGCTCTGGTAAAGAAATATCTTATGCCAAGCATCCATGTAGTCAACATAACAGAAATAGTTACTAAAAGAGGATTCAAGATTATCCTCAATGGTACGTAAATCAGAGAGACGATTGGTAAATCGGTGATTCTCCCAATCCTCCCCGGAAATAATTTTCTTAATATAAAGAGAATGAAAAACAATTTTTGAACTGTCATTTTTATCAAAAACTGGTTTAATATTGACAGATTTAGTTTTTATTAAAATATTTGTATAATAAGTAAGTGACTTGTAAGGGGCCGGAGGGGCGAAATGCCAGCCAGGAGGGAAAAACTGGGTAGCAAGTTTGACTGGGTCATCTTTTGAGGCCATATAAGGCTCAACATAGAACAGGTTAACTTCATAATTATGAATATATTGGGAAGTAGGTCTGAATTGACTGGTCTTTTGAATCTGGCTTGGGGCTTGGGATTCAAAAGGATCATATGGTTTAGGTTGACTTGCAAGGGCTGAGCTATAGGGTTTAGGGATTTGGCCTAAAACCTGGAATTGGGTGGTAGGAGGTCTAACTGTATAACTGGGATAAGGAACTGGAACCATAGTCCCCTTACCAGACTGTCCTGAAACAGGAGTTTTATTAGGCTGCCCGGAGGCAGGAGCTTTACCACGATCTTTCTTCTGTTTCTCTCTTTCACTCATATTTAGTACCTGTTTGGATAAATTCTCTGGTCAGAAAATTTGGGATAGAGTTTTGACTTCCTTTGATATATTCTATATCAAAATAAAAAATAGATAAAATAGCTTGCCATCTAGCAAAAATCTGTTTAGAGGCAATATTTTCAACATCTTTTTCTAAAACATATTTTGCTGATTTGCAATCAATTCTGACTAAAAACTTTTGATTTAATAAATCACTTTGAAATTTATTAATGCATGAAACTAAAGATAAAATTTCTTTTTTAATAGTTGAATAATTGAGTTGAGTTGGATTCCAAGCATGAGAGTAAAAACAAACAATTTGCTCAGAAGAAGTAGGGGTTAACTTTTGCTTGAGAATACCTCCAAAGCCAATTTCAGAGGCATCAGTTTCAACTATTTTGAAAGCTGTAGGATTAGCTATTCCTAGACAAGGAAGAGTCCTAACATGCTTTTTTAGTTTTTGGACAACAGAAGTATGAATATCTGTCTAAGGAGGAGGATTAATGTTTAGTCTATCAAAAAGAGGTTTGCATATAATTCGCAGATTTTTATAGAACTCACTAATATAATTTAGAGAGCCTAAAAATCTTTGAAGTTGATTTTTGTCAATAATGACATCTGAGAATTTACTAGCAAATTGGATAGCTCTATGAATGGGGTAAATATGACCATACTGGATGTTAAGGCTAAGGAATTTTACTGGAGTTTGGAACAAACTATATTTTGACTGGGATAGAACTAAACCATTAGTCTTAATAGTTCTAAAGAATGAATTTAGATGTTTCCAATGTTCTTCAATAGAGTTTGAAAAAATTAGAACATCATCAATATAAACAATTGCAAAATGACTAAAATGGTTCAAAATATCATTCACAATATTCTGAAATTCACTAGGAGCATTCGTAAGGCCAAATGGCATGACATTCCATTCATAGTGACCAAAAGGTGTAGTAAAGGCTGTCTTATATCTATCTTTCTCATGAATTTGGATTTGCCAAAATCCACTCTTAAGGTCGAATTTACTAAAGACAACAGCTTGACTTAACCTACTAATTAAATCCTTCTTATTTGGTAATGGATACCTAATCCATTCAAGAACCTTATTTAAAGGTTTATAGTTAATAACAAGTCTGGGAACACCTCTTTCTATCTCAGAATTCTTATTGACATAGAAAGCAGGGCAAGACCAGGGGGATTTACTTTTTCTAATTAAACATTTGGCAAGTAAATCATCAATTTCTTTTTTACAGAATTCCATTAACTCATGATTTATTTGTATAGGTCTAGCCTTAGTAGGAATTAAATGTTTCTTGAATTTCTTAGCATAAGGTAGCCTAACAATATGCTTTTTTCTGTGCCAAAAAGCATGAGGTAAATTGGAACAAACATTTTTATCTAAAAGATCCTGAAATTTTTTTATTTTTCTTTGGAGTTCAGGATTTTGTAATTGCTCCTCAATTCTTTTATAATTGATTTCATTTTTTAAATAATTTAAGTGCTGGATTTTACTATTTAAAATATTTAAATATTTAGTAATAGACTGTTCTTGAATACTCCTAAGATCTCTTTCTTTAGGTTCAGTAATGAATCTAAAGGTGACCTTCTGCCCAAGGTGATTACTAGACAATCCCTTGGTAGTAGTAGTAAATGGATATAATAAATATATAAATGGTAACCCTAAAATTATTTTGTCAGTAATGTTTCTGATTAAAACAAATGATGTTTTAAAACAAACATTATCTTGACAAATATGAACTTTAGGCAATTTATATTTTATTTTCATTTGACTACCATTAGCGGAGCTAAGTCTTTCACTAGTTTTTTCATAAAACCGAGTAGGAATTAATCCTTCTTGAATACAGTTAAGGTCGGCACCTGTATCAACAAGAGCAGGAAGTTCCAGAGTAAATGTTTTATTAATAACTAATGTTATATTAATATACCATTTTTGAATAGTAATATCTTTTAAAATTTTTAAAGTATTACCTTGTTCAATTAATTCGTACTGAGAATTAGAAGTTTCAGCTTTATCCTTATTTTCTTTAGGTGAAGTGGGTTCTTCTTCTTCTTCTTCTTCTTCTTCTTCACTACTACTCTCATTGACAACAATAGTATTACTTATTTTAATCTTTTCAATTTCTTGTTTTAACTCAGAAATTTCTTTCTTCATATTTTTTACTTCAGAATGTAACTCTGGTAAAGTGATTTCTTTCACTGGGTTCTTAAATCTTTCAAGAGTTTTATTAAGGCTAAAAATAGGCTTTTCTTTAACCTTATTAAGCTTATCAGCAGGATTATCTTTTATTAATAAATCTTTTAATTGTTTAGTATATCTTTTCTTTAATTTAGGGTCAGTAATTTTACCTATTAATTCAATAAGTAAGTTTTGTTCTTCTTCATTAGCAGTAAGAACATTAACTTTATTAATAACGTTAAGTTTTTTATTACAGCAACTATCCACACATCTAAGGGTGACATCTGGATTATTACTGCTACTAGAATTATCAGAGGAATCAGAGAATACATCATCATAGTTTTCCTCACTAGAATAATTTTCTATTCTCATTAATTCTAGGATCTGTTCAGTATCTTCATCAGTGATTTTTAACTGTTTAAGTTTTTCTTTTACTTTGCATTCATTTTTGTAATGACCAGGCTTACCACAGTTGTGGCAAATAACTTTACTTTTATCAAATTTTTTATAACTCTTCTTCTTAGGGTTATAAGAAGGCTTTTTATAAGGTTTTCTCTTATAAGGTGACTGTTTTTTATAATAATCATTTTTATTATCATAACTTTTATGTTTTCTTCTAGGTTTGTAATTATCTTTTTTATAGTGTTTAACACGTTTTCTTCTAGAAGGGGCAACAGGCGGCAAACCATATTGTTCACAGTATGTCCCCAATTCATATTTAGCTTTGTTTTTATCTTTATTAGCTTGTTTACTAAGTTTAAAATCAATACACATTTTTAAACCAGTTTTTTGAATTTGACTAACAATATCACCATAGATTAAATTATCATAGTCAATAAAACCTAAGGTTTTAGATAACTCTTCTCTGATTTTATGTGCAAATAAACTAGGTAAACCATTTATGAATTTTTCTTTCCAAAATGATTTGTTACTATCTTCACGCATCATAACTCTGTTAATAAACACATCTTTATACACTACTACAAAATAGTAAATAGATAACAGTTAAAAAACGTTGTAATTTTCTCCCAGAAACGTCGAGGTTAAGGGTGTCATCTATTTGGCCTATTTTATACAACGTTTTTAAAACGTTGTAGTTGGACAATAATACAACGTTTTTTACTAAAAAACGTTGTACATTGTTACAGAATAAATACTCAGATGGTTGAAAACGTTGTAGATGGTATCATTCCACAACATTTTCTGGTATAAAATGTTGTAGTTTGATACATCACACAACCTTTAGACTAAATTATACAACGTTTAGAAGATGTCATCTATTGTAGTACATTTAGACAACGTGTTTAAAATGTTGTAGTGTAACGTAAAAATGTTGTACTATATCTTTGTTAATACATTACACAACGTTTAGGCTCGTTTATACAACGTTTTAAAGGTGTCTTCTATTTAGCACATATCTGGTTTAAAATGTTGTAGTTTGTTACATCGTACAACATTTAAACAAATTTATACAAGTTTTATAAAGTGTCATCTATTTGGTACCATTAAACAACATTTTAAGAAAGTTGTAGTTTAACTGAAAAACAGTTGTAGTGTAACTGAAAATAAGTTGTAGTTCAACCATATTTGAAAATACATACACAGTTTCTCATTAATGCAATGATATATAGCTAACAAAAACTCTAAATTCTCATTTAAAACCAAAATGTATCAACCATTCTCGGTTTCAAAATATATCCAATAATACCATACGTTTACAGTTTCAAATAGTAACATCCACAAAATATACCAACTATCCACAAAATATACCAAACTAACTGTGGTGCACTACTACCTAATCATGTGCAAACAAGCCTTCTCCCAAAATACATTCATCTAAATTAACCTGTACACCCACCGTTAACTCCCAAAATACATTAATCTAAACATGTACATCCACTGTTAACTCGAGGCTTACATGTAGCTGCTCACATAAGCTGCCCACTCACCCCGTACTTCGTCAATTTGTTCTTGTGTGTACGTTAATCTATTTGCCTTATCCCACTGAAATAAAATAACAAAAAGTTAGTCTCCCACTGTACGTAGACTAATTGGCCAAGTTTAGTACAAATTAGAATGTTAGCAAAACACAGCTAGCAGACCCACAAATAAACCCACAATCAACCCAAAACTGCAAAACAGAACAACTAAACTGCATCTCCAAGCCAAACTCAGCCATCATCATGGTCTGAACAACTAAAGAAGACAAAACAGTAAAAGGAACAGAGAACGCAAAACACAAAAACTAAGGACATTAGCAGAGAGAGGATTATATTACTGAAGGAAAGAAGTAAAAAGCGAAAAAGAGGAAGATCTGCTAGATAGTGTACCGGCTGAGTTTAATGTCCGGCTGTCAGCTGCATAAGTGCAGCAGCATGGTCATCGTTCACATACAAGGGTCACAATTAGTTTCCTTAAAGCTTACCAGATGTGATATTGTAGTATTCACTTTTCTGTGAAAATTGGCAGCTTATATTTGGGTCACAATCGCTTATGTTATCTCTTTACTAGCATACAAGTTATAACTAATGTGTTTGTATTTATCCTCTCTGAGTCTTTGAAATAAGTAGTACTCTTTGATATCAAGTGCAACTATTGATAGATATGTGATCGCTGCAAACTGCAAGTGCAATGTCAGGAACCAAAGAACTGCTTGGCCAGAAATTTAGAAGAAACAGTAACAGAAAACAGAAATGAGGGAGGAGAAGCAGAATTCAGCAAGCTGCTGAATTCGTGAGAGAGGGAAACACTGAGAGAACTAGAGATAGAGAGGGAAAGAAAGATAGAGAGAGAAAGATAAGTTTCAATTCATTTCAATTCATTCATATCTATAACATCATTTGTCCAGTACATGCAGAACAAACTTAGAAAAAAATTTCTTTAAATTAGCATAGACAAGCAAGCTGCAAGCATAGTTAGACAAAATAACTAACCTTGGCTACAAAGTCCAAACTACCATATCCAAAATAACTAACCTTGGTTATATTATATTCTGAATTAATATTTTAAATCTAAAATAATGGTAATTTATTAAAACAAAGATTATACAGGCCCTGCAACGACAGTTATACAGAGCTATGCGTAATTTTCAAATAATAAAGTGGTGTTACTGTTGAAAAGTCCCAACTTTTTCAAACGGAGTTATCTAATTACCATCCGTTACGGCATCAAACACTTTTATACGTGGGTTTCAACTGTCCCAATCTTTTGGTCGGTTGTCTCGCCTATTCTTTTTCCTACAACCTTAAATTACAATATATAATAAATGAGCATACGATAATTAAATATAGTACTAGTATAATACTCGTATTAATAATAATAGTTCAGTGCATTAGCATATTCACAAGAATCTGGCCACACAGCAAACAGATCGATCATACACTATTATATATACTTCTAAATATATATGTGACATATAAAGGTTATCACATGATTCATATTTGATTGGCCCCTTTCAATTTCTTACAGCTGGTCCATTCAAAAAATTAAACAGAATATAATATATATATATATATATATATATATATATATATATATATATATATATATATGTTGTACTTTTTTCAACTTTTTTTAAGAGGCTGCCACGATCGCAAGACTGTGGATTATTATAAAATTTTGGAGAGTATAACAATAGAATTGTTGATATTAATGATTAAAATAAGAAAAATAATTTATAAGATTGACATCTTAGAACTAACTAACCGATAAAAAAAAGTGTTTAATGATATTAAAATGAATCAAATATAAGTAGTTCAAATCTGATGCAAGTTGCAACAACTATGTTCTTACATTTAGACAACAGAGCCATGTTGCAGCATCATCCAGTCATAGATAGAAAGAGAGGTGGAGAAAAGAAGGGAAAGAAATATAATCTGACCGTCAACATAAGGAAAAAGGTAAAAGACAGTTATTGTTTGGACAAAATTGATGAACTAAAAAGTTGGCCTTTTTTCCTCCCTCCAATTAGCTTGTTGGAATATATCTGCTGGATTTTTTTGCTATAGATTTTCAGATTATATGGCTATCGTACAATGTGTTCGGGAAATTGCCGCTCTCTATGTAAATAAATAATCTCAATATCTTTGAAATCTGTGGGTTCAAAATCCCACTTTGAATCAGTGTGACTATAAAATATAGGAGTAATTTATAAGCTAAAAATTTGGTAATTTGATGTTTTATTTCAGTTCGGGTTTTTGTTTCTCACTTTTGCCAATATTTGCATGAAAAATCCTTTTATATCAAATCCTTTTAAGTCAGAAAATGGAGGCTGGAAGGCAAGTATTTTCTGTTGATCTTCTTGAGAGATATGCAGCAAAGGGACATGGAGTTATTACATGTATGGCTGCTGGAAATGATGTAATTGTTTTGGGAACTAGTAAAGGTTGGGTCATCAGACATGATTTTGGAGTTGGAAGTTCTTCTGGTATGTAATTTTATTTGATTTTTCTTTTAATTATGCTTCATTAATGCACGTATGTGATGAACCATACAATACCTTTATGAGCCTGCACCTGCAGTGTTCACACACACATATACATCATATTAGGGATATGTACTATGATTAACCAACTCTTGATTACACACCTTTTTGACGTATTATAGAATAGAGATCTTATAAGGGTCTGCCAATTGCCTTTATGGATTTCTTTGGGGAAGCTTAATTTGGGTTCTGAGTTTTCTTCAAATATTTGGAGTTGAGGTGAATCTATAGAGTGCGTATCTGATTTTGAAGACTCTGACCCTTTTGTTGTAGTTTCCTTTTGGAGCATTTCTTCTTTTACTTTTTCCAGTCAATCTTTTACTTATTTTTTTGGTAAATGCTGTGTATAAATGGGTTTCGTATCCTGCCATGTTGTAGTGATACTTATTTTACTTGCGCTCCTGCTAACGAATGCCTAAGGAAACTTGTTATTCATTATTTTTTAAGAAAATTTTGTTATTGGAACTCTCCCTAATAAATTAGGTGCACTACATTCAGTACATCTTAACAAATTTCCATAACAACACTGTCTAAAATTAACTACATTACATGTACTTTCAGAAATTTCGATAACAACAATTTCCGGCGCTTTTTAAGGCACAATAAATACTTCTTAAAATGATTTATTTCAAAGGTGAATGCCATACAAAACCTTGTTCTTTGATATATATGTCATGTATAGGCAAAGTTCAAAGTTGTATAAGTTTTTTTTTCGTCATTGTGCTTCAGCACAAAGTCTATGAAAGTTTCTCTTTGGGATTGTGAGGAGGCTTGGGTGTCCGTCCTACTCATGGGGTGATTTCTATTTGAGTCAGGTTTAGGGGCTTTGGGAGGTGCAGGGATGCCAAAATCCTATAGAGTTGTTCTTCTTTTGCTATTTTATGGGGTATTCGGAACTGAAGAAATGCTAATACAGACTTCAAATATCTCATTAAAACTTAAACATGTAATTAGACATAAAGATAAACCCAATATTATATAAATTGCGTAATTAATTTTTAGTCTAAATATTATGCATAAAGTTTATGAAACTTCTAACAGATATTCTGCTTTTCCATGACATTAACAAAAAGATAGATAGTGCAAGATCTGTAGCATCTAACTCAATACCACCACACTAAGCATCTGAAGATTCAAAACAAAAACCAAATAGTACGAGATCTGTAGCATCCTTTATTATCTATATACCTTTTATGTTGATTTTGGATGGTCTTCAGCCTCCTCCGCTTCAGGGCAGGGGATTCTCCAAATCCTCAAGTGAAAGGAAGAAGGTCTTCTGCTCCACCTGAGATTCACTAATAAACATAATCAAAAACAAAAACAAAAAGACGAAAGTGGTGAAAAAATACAAACATTACTGCAATGCGATACCTTCTATTTAGGTCACGGCCGCCGATGAGACGATTCGAGTCTGTGATAGCGTTAGGGTTTGGTCCGTGCGGACTTGGGCTTGGGAATCTGGGACTGACTGACAATGTCGTGACTTCGAGGCTAGATTGAGCGAGAAGGGGAGAGAGCTGCTTCACTTGTGAGGATGAGTGAGGTAGATGAGTTCGATCGGGGCGAGAGAAAGCTACTTCACTCGGGAGGATGAGGTGATGTTTCTTTCTGTTTGATCGGGGAAGCATTCCTTCAAGTGTTATGAAATTTATTCATTTAATAATCAGAAATATATCTCCGTCTTTTAATTTCAAGTTTTCAGCTTCGCGCATTTTTTTAAAGCTCCGTGTTTTTTAAATAGATAACGTTTTCATTAAAAAACGTTATAAATTATAATCAAATTATTGTCCCTAATAAATACACAACGTTTTTGCACATGTTTCTATAACGTTTTTTTAAAAAACGTTGTAAAAAAAAATACCACGACGTTTATTATGAAAACGTTGTTGTTTAAGTGTTATCTTTTTAATGTTTTGTAGTAGTGATACCAAGAAAAGTCATTCAAGGTAGGATAATTAAGGTTACTAAGTTGGTCATGGATCCTATCAGTAATGTTGCTAGGGGTTCCAATAAAATGCTTAATTATAGTATAAATAAGAGTATTGACTCCATCAGGGGGGCCAATTCCTAAGACTTCATTAACTATTGGATTACCATCATTATCCACTTGAATAGCATGAATTATAGAATGCTTAAAAGTTTCAGTAAGGTGATTCTCCCACCAACTTCTAAGTGTTCCTGTAAATCCAGTAGCCAATAACTCAAAAATACCAGCTTGACTTATTTCAGGGAAATTAGTCAAATAACTATTTGCAACCATAGACATATGGTTTAATTTATTTAAAATTTGTTGCTCACTAAAACCATCAATATTCCATTCATAAATCTTATTAGCAGAAACAGAAAATTGATTATCTAGATTCCTTTCTTCAAACTGTAAGTCTGGAGGTGTTGGTCTAGTATACCAATTTCTTGTAGTACTAGTAGGATTCAGAGTTTTAAAGGTTAGTTTACTAAACTGATTGATAGTTTCATCAAGTTCAGAATCATCAAATTATGTATCTGGTTGACTTTGATCTTGGGTTTGGTTAATGACTGCTAACATTCTAGTTTCACTAGTTTCAGGCTTATCAAGCTTTTTGATAAGTTTGTCAATGGTTTTAGCAAGTTCTTTTTCTGAAGTAGGTAAAGCCAATCCAATTCTCTTTTCAGGGAGACTAAGTAAAGGTTTTTCAGCTTTGCTAACTTGGGTATTTAATTTTGTATCAAATTTTTCTTCAATTTTATCTAACTGTTTACCTATAGAAGCAAGGTATTGGTTAGTAAAATTGTTCTGTTCAATAATTCTTTTGTTATTACCTTCTGGTTCTTTAAAAGGACTAGCAATAACAGTGGTATCTTTAACTGTGATAATTAATGATTCTAAAGGAGGGTGACTGAAAGACACAGTAGATTTATCTTCTTTTGTCCACTTGTGTTTAGTTATAACATTGCATTTTCCATAATAGGTATCATACCAATTATAGAATGTAATGTTTATTTTTTCTTTAGTTACAAATCTTCTCCATTTTTTAACTATTTTTTCTCTCTCCTCTTCGCTATGTCTAGCACGAAAGAGATGTCTTTTAGGCTTCTTTTCTTTAGAGTTAAAATCATGGATCAAAAAGTGATCATTAATTTCAAACTCTTTTTTAATTACTCTTAAGTTGATGATGAACTGGTTTAGGTCCAAAATCAGACTGGGTAGGAGATAAATTCTGGGATTCATCATCCTCAGGCTGATTAACTGGTTCAAACTTGTCATAACAAGGATGACTTGTTTGTCCTTCAGTAAAAATACCTTTTAATTTTATGTCAGGTAAATTAGTCTTTTCTAAAAGATCAGAATCTTTTCTGCTCTGGTTAGAAGAGTGACTGGTAATATCTTCAATAATTAGTGGACGTCGGAGTCTTGAATCATCAAAACTTATTCTAACAGTACCATCTAAATATTGTTTAACATTATCAAAGTTAATAACTTCATTAATGACAGGTTTTTGGGGTACTTCATTGTCTAATATCCATTGACTTGGAAGAGTCACATCTTTCCAAAGAAGAGTCTTTGGAACTTGGATATTAGCATCACTGGTACTACTTTGAATTAAAATAGTTTTGTCTTTAGGACTTTTACTTAAAGCTTTTACATTTAAATTGGTTTTCATTGTTTTATAATAAATTCTGTATATTAAAGCTAGAGCTTGAGATCCTTCAATCATCTGAGTAATCTCACCAGCAGTTTTAATATTCAGAGTTAAAACTTTTAATAAATGAGGGTCACTTAGGCTTAATGTAAAATCTGGAAAGCAATTAAAATGGACGGGTCCATTGTGCAAACTAGATTCCATTATTCCTAAGATACTTGGATGAAAGTTTAAGTATCTAGCGTCTCTAAGACACAACAAGAGACTTGAATTTATTCCTTTAATACTTAAAGGGTTAACAACAACTTGAATTAATCCGATATGGATAAAGTTGTACCCTTTTCTTCTTTGTTTGTTGATGACTTCTGTAGTGAGCAAACTACAAGTTTCATGGTCTTTATTAATAGCATAAATTTTCTCAACAGTTTTAACACTATAATCTGACTTGAAATTATCTAAAAAGGTAGACTGATAAATTTCTTTGGGAGAAATATTGGGGATATTCCAGTTTCCCAAATCTTGACTAAGGTTCTCATAACTATGCTCTTCTTGGTTCACTATGTCAGGAATAGAAGATAAAGAAGATCTAGAGCTGACTGAAGAATTAGATCTGAATAAACGATTCATAATAATTTTTGAAAAACCCATTCTACAAGGCTGGTCTTCTATTCTGCACAAGGAGGATTGATAGAAATCCGAGATACTAAATCCTTAGTTGAGGGATTTAGGAGCCACAAAGGTGGATTCTCGTTGCATGTGATACTTCAAAAGAAGCCACTGCTAAAATGAAAGGAATAGAGATCAAGAAATGAATATATACTAAGTAGTGAAATGAAATAACAATCATATAAACATATCCATGGCTTTACTTATCTGCTGCTACCACTATGTCTAAGATACAGACCCACTTACATATGTAGACACAGACCGTAGTGATCATTCCTGTAATTGCAGAATCACTGCTCAATCCAAGAGACTTACGACTGCTTCGGAAAACATCAAGGTGGTCTATTGTAAGGAAGGTGATCAAAGGATAGAGGAACAGACGTAGACAGTAGAAGCATAGATACATGAATATGAATAGCAAATCAAAACATTGTTAGCACATAAGCATAACCGGGCTCTGATACCAAGAGGGCGGAAGAAGCAAGAGGGAGAGGGGGAGGGGAAAGAACGAACCACCCAAAGAGTACGGGCTTTCACCACTCACCATACTGATGGGCTGTGTAGATAGTGACCTTGACCTTGCAGAACAGGGGTTTACTACTCACATATCATAACCATAAATAAATTATGCATGATGCAAGGGGAAGTAGGAAAGGGACCTCACAGTTGAATATTTATAAACTGAAATAAACTGAAATTATAAGTATAAGTATAAGTATAAGTATAATCCGACCATGTAGGCGGTAGAGATGCAGATGCAAATAATCTGGCCAACAGATGCCAGTCCAATATGATTACTTATTGAATCTGAAAATATTTACATACAAGAAGTACAATACATAAACAGAAAATAAAGAATTAACTAGACAGAAGGACTCAGGAAACAGGATAGAAACTTAAGATTAGTCAGAGAAGGAACTTTGAGTCTTACGAAGTTTCTTAGGTTTCTTCCTAAGGTCCGGTGAAGTCCCCTAACTCTGAATGCAAACCTTCCTTTTATAGAGTAAGGAGTGAGTTGCGTACAAATAATTGGGAATCTTACTATTACAAGCTGACAAATTACTTTAAGAAAGTAAAATGATTACAGACACATAACTATTGATGAATAGTAGACACTTTTGACTAAATACAGACACTTTTTACTGTTTGCTTTTACAAAAGGAGGAAAAACAGAATTCTTTTGACTCGGCGTGCAAGAGCAGGGGCCAGAAAGCATTGGATGCTTAAAATGAGTGCGCGGGCACTGATGACTGGGGGCCACAACATGTGACTGAAAATTTAACTGTCGGCAGGGGCCGGTGCAAGGAATCTGATTGTTGTTGGCAGGGGCCGGAAATATGCTTACGGGAGCTGAATAGGAGCCATAAGAGTTTAGGCAAATGGATCCTGGGCATCTTGAAGATCAATGGTGCCGTAAGGATCCTGATTTACTGAGGCTTGGGATGACTTTGAGGAAGACGAGGTATCTTCTTCCTTGATAGTGTTAACCAGTTTTTTGAATTTGACTTTGGGGGATGAAGTTATGAAGAAGAAGTTATGGAAAGGAAAAGTTGTGCATTTATGGATGCAAAGGGATCAGAGATCTTTCCACACAAATAAAGAAAATGAGAGAAAAAAATAAGAGGAATGAGTTTTTTTTTCTTCATAATTTCTTATATTCGAATCCTTCTTGATGGTTGTTTTTTCTTCGTTTCAGGTTTCTTCAAGGTGTCTTCTAGTTTTTTTTCCTAAGCCATTTCACCCTAATGGGATCTTGGCTTTTTAAAGAACGACTATCTTTTTACTACAAAGAAATATTCATTCCCAACAACCATCACCACGACAGGAGAGTTCAAGAGATCTTTCTTTTCTAAGCCATTTTACCCTAACGGGATCTTGGCTTTTTAAGGAAAGATTACAAGGTTTTATTTATTTTTATTTTTTTTAAGCCACTTCACCCTAACAAGATCTTAGTTTTCTAAAGAAAGATTACAAGTTTTTTTTTCTAAGCCACTTCACCCTAATGGGATCTTGGCTTTCTAAAGAAAGGTTACCTTTTCGCAAAGGAGGAACATCTGGGTCAAACAACCAACGCATCGACTAGGATTTGGAAGAGGTGAGACAGGATCACCCCCCTAGGTGGTTGAACCCTAAGGGGCTTTGACTCCTCCCTTCGTGCTTCACTTTTTCGTTTGTGTAATTTTCTCATGTTCAGGTCTTTCTTTTCAAGCATCCTTAATCTCTCTTTTTTGGACCAAGTCTACTTTTTCTAGCATTGGACTTATTAGTTTCTGTCGGGTTTTGTCAAAGAGAAGTTTTTCTTAAGGCGCCTTGTTTCAGTCAGGATTCACTATGGTAAGCAGTTTATTTTACATGCTTTCTTTCTCACAAAGTCCTTATGTCAGGTGTTCGTCATTGCAAGCTAATTCCGATGATCGTTCCATAGATCCCAAAATTGACAAGTCACCGCCCCTATCCCTATTACAGACTGGGGAAGAACTCCCTTCTTCAGGAATAGTGATATTTTCTGGGATCATGTCAAGAGTTAAGATCATCATGCCTTTTCTCGCCCTGGCAAAGAAGGACTATTTCTTTATGCTAAGGCTTACGAAAGCCGGGAGAGATCTCCTAGTGCTAGTAGTATTCCCCGTATACGCATTGAGAAACAGGAGTTTCCACTCAGCCAAGACCGCTTTCAGCCTGATTCTTGCAACCTTCTAAAAAGGTGGAAACACTGGACTGACTAATACCAGAACATGTGCAGATGCTTAAGGATGCTGGCATTCTCCGATGCATCCAGTCACTATATGCTGAAGATTTAAAGCAGCTAAGATCCTAGGTTGAAGATCTTTCCCCAATCGGTTTTGACAGGTCTCCCTTTCGTATTATGTTAAACCCCATTTCTTCTAGTCATTATGCCATTGGGCTATGGTCAGAGGTTAGTTTACATCACCATGGGCATGATTTATTTTCCAAAGAGCTGTCGAAGATCAAATATACCATGATTGAGTTAAAAGCAATGCTTCAAGAGTTTGAGTCCATTGCTAGCTCCAGGCCTTAGGAAAAAGATATCAACTGCCATAGAAGCTCGAGATGGTACCATTGGTAACTTGGAGGCTTTGTCTTTGCTCCCAGTTTAGTTTGATGTATCATGACCTTTAGATCATGATTTCCTGTAGCTTTCATTTCCTCCATCACTTTTGAAGATAAAGTGTAACTTGTGATTATCGAGGACTTCAAAGTCAAATACCTCCATCACTTTTGAAGATAAAGTGTAGCTATCGGGTTGAGGGCTGATTAATCAGGTATCTCATTTACTTCTAAAGTTTGAAAGTATAATTTTTTCGGGTTGAGGGCTGATTAATCAGGTGCCTCATTACTTTTGAAGTTTAAAGTATAACTTTTTCGGGTCGACTAATTGATTAGGGCCTCATTACTTTTAAAGTTGAAAGTATAACTTTGTTGGGTCGAGGGCTGATTGATCAGGTTCCTCATTACTTTTAAAGTTGAAAGTATAACTTTGTCAGGTTGAGGGTTGATTACTCAGGTACCTCATTTTTTCAGAACGAAGGCTGATTACTTAGGTGCCTCATTTTCAACAATAGTGCCTCGTTATTTTCAGGTCGAGAGCTGATTACTCAGGTGCCTCATTTTTCCAGGTTGAGGGCTGATTGATCAGATGCCTCATTACTTTTAAAGTGGAAAGTATAGCTTTTTCGAGCCGAAGGCTGATTAATTAGGTGCCTTATTACTTTTAAAGTGAAAAGTATAACTTTTTAAAGAGATTTTCATAACAAAATTTGATGTATTTATTTAACGATCAAGATATAATGCTTTTATTTATTAACAAACAAAAAAAAACACAAATAAAAATATGAAGACATTTTCCATCTTTTAGTCCGGTAGGGTAATGGCTTTTCCAACATGTTGTTTCCCTATTTTAGTTCGATTTCACCTGTCGCTAATTTTTCATGGTAAATTCTCTTCAAATTGTGATAATTCACGGTGGAGTGTCTTGGGTATTGATGATACAAGCAAAAGTCCGTTCCCTTCTTCATCTCTTCGGTTACCACGAATCTGGATCTTGGAGGCTTCACCACTTTGTTTTCTACCCATTGCTCATACAAATTTTTAAATGCCTCCTCACTGCAAGTGATGACTTTTGGCACTGTTAAATCTATATTCTTGTAACTTCTTTCCCTCTTGCCCCCTATGGCTTTGGCTGAGAATCTGCTAAAGCCACATTAGCTGTCCATTTGCCCTTCCACACAATAGTCTCGTGGCTCTTGGGCAATGATTCGATTCCTCCTGAGTCCTGTGCAAACGATGAAAGTGTTGCAAAGGAATCGCAGGCCTTGTTAATGATGTCAGACCCCGAATTTTATGAAATACAAAATTTAGTTTTTCTTCATATATATTTTTCCTGAAATAGTAAGTGGTTAAATTGATAAAGTTAAAAGTTAAGGATGTTATGTGTAAATTATATTATAACGGATAATATTCGTTTCGTCGGGGAATATTCGTTCTGTCGGAGAATATTCATACGACGGCGTCGTACGAACCAATCATTGGTGGACCCCACAATGAATAATTGTCGGATATAGAAAATAACATAAATAATTTTTAAATGGTCAATGGTACTATCACTTTTAATTGTTAAAATATCCGGTGGTATTGCACAGTAACATACGGTATTGCACAGTAACATACGGTATTGCACACGGCATTGCACAGTGTTTCATATTATTAAACTAATAAAGTGATAATCGTATAATATTTGACTTTATTGTCACATGCATAATAATTCATATTATTAAACTGATAATTGTCACAGTAGTATATGCACAGTAATTCACATTATTGAATTAATAATTGTCATAACACTGTAACGTATTCTTTCTTTTACATACTTTCTGCATTATTGTTATATCTATTATAATATTATTTAAACAGTTATATTTCATTAAGTAATTGACTTGATATCTAACTCAGAGAACAAACTATACTGTATTCATAACAATTAGTCATAATAATGAATAAGTGTGAATTATTGTTGAATAATTGAATTGATAAAGTTATTTGTTTATTATAATAAATAATATAAAGTTAGGTGATATAAAATGAATGGTATATATTAAAGATAATGTAATAATTATAGAATTTTAAATGAATGGTATAGATTGAAGATGATATTTAAATGAATGATTTAGATTAAGGAAATCTTAAAAGATGAAATGAATGGTATAGATTAAAGATAATATAGAATTTGAAATGGATGGTGTAGATTAAAGATGATCTTTAAATGAATGGTTTAAATTAAAGAAATCTTAAAAGATGAAATGAGTGGTAATGACTAAACATTATCTTGAAATGAACGGTTTGGATCAAATTAGGAAATCTTGGTTATGATAAGATTTTTGGCTATAAATAGATGCCTTAACTAAAGGATTTTTCATAAACTTCCTTACTTGTTCTTTCTTTCACTCTCTAAATACTTTTTTGTGTAAGTTCTTTCTAAGTGTGCTTAAGTCATCTTGAGTATTTGTGAAGATCTATAAGTGTACGAGTATTGTTCAAGTTAATCAACCTCATTTAAATCAATATCCAGTCATGTGTTAAGGTAAATGATACCATCTTTTTCATCTTCCACTATTCAAACTTACCATGGTAAGGGATTATCATTCTTTGATTCTCGAAAATAATATCGTTTCTCTCTTACTCATAAGATGTGTCATTTATTTCCATGTATTAAATTGTGGGAATAACCTTACGACGTGGATTATCACCTGTTGGTGAATAACCTTTCGTATTCATTCCTTATTAATCTCTGAGAATAACCTTACTGCGCGGATTACCGCATGTTTGGTAAATAACTCTTCGTATTTAATTTTTATTAAATTGTGGGAATAACCTTACGACGCGGATTACCGCCTGTTGGTGAATAACCTTTTGTATTCATTACTTATTAATCTCTGAGAATAATCTGACTATGCGGATTACCACATGTTCGGTGAATTACTCTTTGTATTCATTTCCTATTTTTCTAAACATTTCTATTGAACTGTAACTGTTATTATGAATTGTGGATCTTGAATATCATTTTTGAATTTTACTCCACATCATGTTGATAATTTGGACATTATTTAAATCTGCACAAAGTAAACTTCCAATGCTTATTGTTTATCCTGTTTCTTCTATTCATTATTTGTATCACTGTTATTTGTACTAATCATCAAAAATCAAGCTGTTGTGAATATTTGTGGCCGGGGGCACAAATGCGATATAATTGTTGAACAGATGATAGGTTAAAGGCAATAAAATAGGTTAAAGGTGATACATCTGTTCGGTTTCTTTTATGACACGTGGTAAAAGTTCTCTTTGGCCCGTAGTGTAAAGATGAACTGTTGTTTGGTATGATTATGACCAAAGGCTGAATACTAGTATAATTATGACCGTTGGTGTTATATTGAATATCTTTGGCCCATAGTGCAAAGATGAACTGTTGATTTGCATGATTATGACGAGGAACTGTGAGTTTGTATTCTCATGGTCAGTGGTGTTTCAGATGATAAAAGTTGATGATGTTTTTCCTAAAAAGAGAAGCTAGTAGACACTATAGTCTGCATTATTCTTCTAATAGATTGCTCATTCCGCTTCGATTATTGATCTGAGCATTGTTCAAGAATTTAACTGCAGCTTTTGATATAAATCTTATAGTCTATTGTATTATATCAAGAACTCAACTGTTGAAGGCTAACGATAATTTACTCGTCATTATCTTAGTCATGATATTCTTTACTGGCTATTTGAGCTCACCTTTTCTTTTTGTTCCATTGCTTTTCAATAGGAGATGAGAATGTAGCCGGGTCTAACCGGGGGATGGAGTGAGAGTCCAAGGGATAGTTATTGTAGTCTTCACGTGTTGTAAAATAGTGTGACAATAATCGTGAAAGACTTAGTTGTGTATTGTTATACACTGTATTGTTGTGCGTTGCACTACTTGTAATAATTTTGTTGTAGTCTTTTGACTACTCATGTTTGGGCTGTATGGACCCAGATTTGGGGGCGTCACAGTTGGCATCGGAGGTTAGGTATATGATCTTTAATGGAGATCTGGGGTTAGGACTAGGAGGGGAGAGACGAATAGAATTAATCACCAGTGTGTCCTATCTAAATGATATTTTATCTAGTGAGTCGATTTGAATGTAGGGACATGAAATGATGAGTCAGTTTGTTTAACTAATATTTACTTTGTGACAACAGTTTAGTATGACATCTGGAAATCAAGAGGTTAACTATGGAATGCCTGAAGCGAATGTAGTCGAGAATCAAGAGACCACAAACAATCCTCCTGCCAACTCAAGAAATAATACTTTTGATAACATGATGAACGATGGATTCTTTAGGAATTTCATGCAATTCATACAGAATCAGGCAAAAGGAAATCCAGTTAACAATAATGGTAGAAATGTTGATAATTCGAGGATGGTCACTGTCAACCAATTTAAAGAGTTGGGACCACCTGAATTTCTTGGGAAGCCTGATCCACTCAAAGCGGAGGCGTGGCTGAAGCAGACAACAAAAATATTTGATGTCTTACAATGCACTGATGATCAAAATGTGTCATTCACCACTTTTATGTTACGAGCTGAGACGGACCACTGGTGGAAAGTAGTAAAACGTATCCACCCTTCAGTACTAGAGATGTCTTGGACATAATTTCAAGAGCTATTTAATGAAAAGTACTTCCCAAAAAGTATCCACCATATGAAAGAGCTAGAATTCATTAAGCTGGAGCAGGGAAACATGATAGTTTCTTAATATGAAGCTAAGTTTGCCGAACTATCTCGTTTTGCGACCCATCTAGTGGATGACGAATAACGAATGGGTCGAATGTTCTTACGTGGTTTGAGATTCTAAATTCGTCAACAACTTAGCTCTCATAAATTTAGTTTGTATTCAGATGTTGTCGATAGGGCTCAAAGGGTAGAGCAAACAGATGAAAAATTACAGCCAATAGTCAATGATCAAAGAAATGATAACAGCCACAGGAATGATAACCACATAGGAGGTAACAAGCACTTTGGTGGTAATCCCACATCGAATAACAGAAGAGGAGATTCCAGTGGGAACAATTTTAAAAGAAAAAAATTCCATAATAATTATGGAATGGCATCGGCAACAGTACCAGCACCGGTCCCAGTTTCAAGGGGAGAAGATCGACCACCAATGAGATGTTATAGGTGTGGTCAAGAAGGTCACATCAGTCCAAACTGTACACAGCAGTCCAAAAAGTGTTACAGTTATGGGAAAGAGGGTCATGTTGCTCGATTTTGTCTTGCCACAAAATCAAGTCCAATTGCAATGATAATACCAAAAGCTAGTGCGAATAAGGGAAAATCTGTAGTTCAAGGGAGAGCTTTTATTGTGACATCCCAAATGGCACGAAACTCGAACGAGGTGATAACCGGTAAGCTATTCATAAATTCTCGTGAAGTCTATGGCCTGTTAGATACTGGCTCTACCCATTCTTTTATCTCACCTATATGTGTTCAACGTTTAAATTTGACTTCTGAAAACTTAGAGTTTGACTTATCAGTTGAAACTCCATTGGGAGAAATAACTATCACATCAACTGTCTATAAATCTTGCCTAGTTCAAATTAACAACCTCACATTACCTGTTGACCTTATTTCTTTGGAGATGCATGAATTTAATATGATTTTAGGAATTGATTGGTTGACTACCCATCATGCTAAAATTGATTGTTTTCATAAGATTATTAGTTTTCATATTCCTAATCAACCTTTCATGCAAATTCAAGTAACTAAACCATTGAAATTTATAACTGTTATTTCTAGCCATAAAGCCATTCGTTTATTGAAAAACGGATGTCAAGTCTTTTTTAGCTCATGTCACTGATTTGAACAAAAACACATCAAACTTGAGTGATATTCCCATTGTTAATGAGTTTCATAACGTTTTTCCTGAAGAACTTCCTGGCTTACCCCCAAACCGTGAAATTAAATTCTGTATTGACCTTGAACCCGATACTAAGCCTATTTCCAAAGCTCCATAACGAATGACTCCCATTGAACTTCAAGAGTTAAAAGTCCAACTACAGGAATTGTTGGATACAGGTTTCATTCGTCAGAGTGCATCGCCTTGGGGTGCTCCTGTTCTATTTGTGAAGAAGAAAGATGGGAGTATGAGATTGTACATTGACTATAGAGAATCGAACCATGTCACCATAAAAAAAGGTACCCGTTACCTCGGATTGATGACATGTTTGATCAATTGCAAGGTGCTCAACATTTCTCAAAGATTGATCTCCGTTCTGGATATCATCAGTTAAAGGTTAAAGCTGAGGACATTCTAAAGACTGCTTTCAGAACTCGTTATGGGCATTATGAGTTCTTAGTCATACCTTTTGGACTAACTAATGCTCCTGCAGTTTTCATGGACATGATGAACCGGATATTCAAGGAATATTTGGATCATTTTGTAGTTGTCTTTATTGATGACATTCTCATATACTCCAAGAGTCGTGAGGATCATGAACAACACCTGAGATTAATACTCCAAAAGCTACGTGAGAACAAGTTGTATGCCAAGCTGAAGAAGTGTGAGTTTTGGCTTGAGGAAGTCACGTTCCTTGGGCATATAATTTCCAGTAAGGGAATATCAGTTGATCCTGCAAAGATCGAAGCAATATTAAATTGGGAGCAACCTCGGTCAGTAACTGAAGTCCGAAGTTTTCTAGGCTTAGTTGTTATTATCGGAGATTCGTAGAAGGATTTTCTCGAATCGCCAGTCCATTAACTCAGCTTACTCGGAAAAGCACCAAATTCGTATGGAACGAGGAATACGAGAAAAGTTTTCAAGAACTCAAGAGGAGACTTGTTTCAGCTCCTGTTCTGACTATACCATCGGGATCGGGAGAATTTGTCATCTACAGCGATGCTTTAGGCAAAGGTCTAGGTTGTGTTCTTATGCAATATGGAAAGGTGATAGCCTATGCATCTCGACAACTCAAAGATTATGAGAAAAATTACCCTACTCATGATCTAGAGTTGGCAGTGGTCGTTTTTGCGTTGAAGATCTGGAGACACTACTTGTACGAAAAGAAAGTGGATATCTATATGGATCATAAAAGTCTCAAGTATTTCTTCACCCAGAAGGAACTCAACATGCGACAACGACGTTGGCTTGAGCTGTTGAAGGATTATGACCACATAATCCAGTATCACCCAGGAAAGGCGAACGTTGTAACTGACGCTTTTAGCAGAAGATCTTATGCGAGTACAAGTGCACTGCTGACAACACAAAAGCGTATTTTGTACGACTTACAAAAGATGGAGATAGAGCTAAAAACACCAATGACCCACTTGAAGATTGTGCACGTACGAGTAGAACCAGCTTTAATCGATAAAATTAAAGCTGCTCAAGCTACTGATCCAGAGCTGATGAATATGATGAAAAAAGCACAAGAATGTGCTATTCCTGTGGCAAGAATCGACGAGAAAGGAATACTTTGAGTCAATTCTTGACTCTGTGTTCCTAACGACCCTAAATTGAAGCATAAAATCATGATGGAGGCACACAACACGTCGTTTGCAATCCACCCAGGAGGTACTAAGATGTATCGTGATGTTCGACATACATTTTGGTGGAATAATATGAAAAGGGAGATTACAGAGTTTATCTCAAGGTGCCTAAGTTGTCAACGTGTCAAGGTAGAACATCAAGTACCTAAGGGTCCATTACAACCACTGGAGGTTCCTGAATGAAAGTGGGAACACATCAATATGGACTTCGTGACGTGTCTTCCCAAGGTTTCTCAAGGCTTAGATGCAATTTGGGTCATCGTAGATAGATTGACCAAATCAGCTCATTTCCTGCCTATACGAGAAAACTTTTCACTTGAACGTCTTGCCAGTATGTACATAAATGAGATTGTGAGATTGCATGGCATGCCAGTTTTCATAGTTTTTGATCGAGATCCTAGATTCAGTTCACGCTTTTGGACCAGTCTACAAAAAACTATGGGCACTGAACTATGTTTTAGTTCTGCATACCATCCTCAAACGAACAGACAATCAGAAAGGACGATCCAGACCCTCGAAGATCTTTTGAGACTTTGCATACTAGACTTCAAAGGAAGTTGGGATAAGTACTTGCCATTGGTGGAATTTTCCTACAACAACAGTTACCAAACAAGTATAGTCATGGCTCCATTCGAGGCTTTGTATGGAAGGAAGTGTCTCTCTCCAGTATGTTAGAATGAGGTAGGAGAAGCAAAATTGTTAGGACCCGAGATGGTACGCTTGATAACATAAAAGATCCAAATGATCCGACAACGAATACAGACCGCACAAGAATGTCAAAAGAGTTATGCTGATCATCATCGGAGAGATGAGAGATTCAACGTCGGAGATCATGTATTCTTACGTGTTTTTCCATGGAAAGGGGTTACGAGATTCGAAAAGAGAGGAAAGCTCAACCCTCGATTTATTGGCCCATTTGAAATCCTCGATCGAGTAGAAACCGTAGCCTACAGACGAGCCTTACCGCCTAGTATATCCCGCATACATAACATTTTTTACATATCTATGTTACGTAAATATGTGAAGGACCCAAACCACGTCATTGAGTTAGAACCAGACATTATAGTAGATGATTTAACATACGAGGAGGTACATGTTAAGATCCTAGATAAGAAGGAGTAAATCCTACGCTTAAAGGTTATACCTCAAGTTAAGGTTTTATGGAAGAACCAAGATACTGAGGAAATGACCCGGGAGCTAGAATCTGAGATGAAATCTAAGTATTCTTATCTCTTCGATATGCCAAGTACATCAATTTCGAGGACGAAATTTCATAAGTAGGGGAGGTTATAAGACCCCGAATTTTATAAAATACAAAATTAAATTTTTCTTTATATATTTTTTTCCTGAAACAGTAAGTGGTTAAATTGATAAAGTTAAAAGTTAAGGATGTTATGTGTAAATTATATTATTTAGGACAATATTCGTTTGGTCGGGGAACATTCGTTCTGTCGGGGAATATTCGTATGATGGCGCCGTACGAACCAATCATTGGTGGACCCTACAACGAATAATTGTCAGATATAGAAAATGACAAATAATTTTTAAATGATCAATGGTACTATCACTTTTAATTGTTAAAATATCAGTGGTAAAAGAATAGTAATATATGGTATTGCACAGTAGCACACGGTATTGCACAGTAGCACACGGTATTGCACAGTGTTTCATATTATTAAACTGATAAAGTGGTTATCGTACAATATTTGACTTTATTGTCACATGCACAATAATTCATATTATTAAACTGATAATTGTCACAGTAGCATATGCACAGTAATTCACATTATTGAATCAATAATTGTCATGACATAGTAACGTATTCTTTCTTTTACTTACTTTCTGCATTATTGTTATCTCTATTATGATGTTATTTAAAAGTTGTATTTCATTAATTAATTGACTTGATATCTAACTCAGAGAGCCAACTACACTATATTTATAACAATTAGTCATAATAATGAATAAGCGTGAATTATTGTTGAATAATTGAATTGATAAAGTTATTTGTTTATTATAATAAATAATATAAAGTTAGGTGATATAAAATGAATGGTATATATTAAAGATAATGTAATAATTATAGAATTTTAAATGAATGGTGTAGATTGAAGATGATATTTAAATGAATGGTTTAGATTAAGGAAATCTTAAAAGATGAAATAAATGGTATAGATTAAAGATAATATAGAATTTGAAATGGATGGTGTGGATTAAAGATGATCTTTAAATGAATGATTTAAATTAAAGAAATCTTAAAAGATGAAATGAGTGGAAATGATTAAACATTATCTTGAAATGAATTGTTTGGATTAAATTAGGAAATCTTGGTTATGATAAGATTTTTGGCTATAAATAGAGCCCTTAACTTAAGAGTTTTTCATAAACTTCCTTACTTGTTTTTTCTTTCACTCTCTAAATACTTTTTGTGTAAGTTCTCTCTAAGTGTGCTTAAGTCATCTTGAGTATTTATGAAGATCTATAAGTGTATGAGTACTGTTCAAGTTAATCAACCTCATTTAAATCAATATCCAGTCACGTGTTCAGGAAAGAGATACCATCATTTTCATCTTCCACTATTCAAACTTACTACGATAAGGGATTATCATTCTTTGATTCTCAAAAATAATATCGTTTCTCTTACTCATAAGATCTGTCATTTATTTCCATGTATTAAATTGTGAGAATAACCTTACGGCGCGGATTATCGCCTGTTGGTGAATAACCTTTCGTATTCATTCCTTATTAATCTTTGAGAATAACCTTACTACGCGGATTACCGCCTGTTTGGTGAATAACTCTTCATATTCAATTTTTATTAAATTGTGGGAATAACTTTATGGCGCAGATTACCGTCTGTTGGTGAATAACCTTTCGTAGTCATTCCTTATTAATCTTTGAGAATAACTTGACTACGCGGATTACCGCATGTTTGGTAAATTACTATTTATATTCATTTCCTATTTTTCTTAATATTTCTATTGAACTATAACCGTAATTCTGAACTGTGGATCTTGAATATCATTTTTGAATTTTACTCCACATCATGTTGACAATTTGGACATTATTTAAATCTGCACAAAGTAAACTTCTGATACTTATTGTTTATCTTGTTTCTTTTGTTCATCATTTGTATCACTGTTATTTGTATTAATGATAAAAAATCAAGTTGTTGTGAGTATTTGTGGCCGGGGGCACAAATGCGATATAATTGTTGAACAAATGATAGGTTAAAGGCGATACATCTGTTTGGTGTCTTTTATGACACGTGGTGAAAGTTCTCTTTGGCCCGTAGTGCAAAGATGAACTGTTGTTTGGTATGATTATGACCAAAGGCTGAATACTAGTATAATCATGACCGTTGGTGTTATATTGAATATCTTTGGCCCATAGTGCAAAGATGAACTGTTGATTTGCATGATTATGACCAGGAACTGTGAGTTTGTATTATCATGGTCAGTGGTGTTTCAGATGATAAAAGTTGATGATGTTTTTCCTAAAAAGAGAAGCGAGTGGACACTATAGTCTACATTATTCTTCTAATAGATTGCTCATTCTGCTGCTATTATTGATCTAAACATTGTTCAAGAATTTAACTGCAGTTTTTGATATAAACCTTGTAGTCTATTGTATTCTATCAAGAACTCAACTGTTGAAGGCTAACGATAATTTACTCGTCATTATCTTAGTCATGATATTCTTTTATTGAGTTATTTGAGGTCACCCTTTCTTTTTGTTCCATTGTTTTTCAACATGAGATGAGAACGTAGCTAGGTCTAGCCGGGGGATGGAGTGAGAGTTCAAGGGATAACTATTGTAGTCTTCACGTGTTGTAAAATAGTGTGACAATAATCATGAAAGACTTAGTTGTGTATTATTATACACTGTATTGTTGTACGTTGCACTACTTGTAATAATTTTGTTGTAGTCTTTTGACAACTCAAGTTTGGGTTGTATGGGCCCAGATTTGGGGGTGTCACAAATGAGGTGGGGCTTGAAGATATCCATAACGCCATTGTTGCATATGCTTACGAGGTTCCTTTCTTTAATTGGCTCCATACACTTCTTTGCCTAAGCCCGAAATCTATCAACATAGTCGGACAACTCCTCGTTTGGCTTCTGATTTATCCTTATCAACGCAACAATTGTTACTTGTTTTTTAACATAAAAGAACTTTTTGAAGAACTGAAGCTTCATATCATCCCAATCTCTAACCGACCCCTTCTCCAAATTGTAATACCAACTGAATGCACCATCAGTAAGCATTTTATTGAACTCCCTTAGTAAAAGATTATGATTGCTTACTTCATCAATTCCCAACCACGGGGACATCGACTCCACGAATCGTGCAATATGTTCCCTTGCATTTCCTTTTTCTCTACTGTACTTAGGGAATTATGGGGGATGCTCGATGTACCCCCTGGGATATGACTGCTTTCTCACATACACTGGATATGGTGGGGTAAAATCTAACTCCATAGGTCTAGATGCCTGCCTCTTCATTTGATTAATCAGATCCATCATATCTTCCCTTGTCACATATGGACCCGTCCCTGGTGCTTTCTGGGTTGTGGTTGTATATTGATTCATCTAGGGTGTAAAAACAGGTTGATGCATACTTGCATTTGGTTGTGGGTTCAAAAAAAAAGGTATGGGTGGAACAGTAGACATCTGTAGCTGTGTGAATGATTGTAGGTTAATTGGTACAATGGGCTGTTGTGTAGGACTTACTTCTACCCTTTTTTGCACTCCCTCGCCACTATTTTGTGCTTCAAAGTTTATCATGGGTATCGGTTGGGCTTTTGTCACAGGGGTCACATTATGGTGGTTCTTATTGTTATCATCTTTCTCCCCCGACTGATGCTGATGTGAACTTCCCAGAAGCATATCTTTGAAGGTAGGGATTTGCATCATCTATTGTCAAAAATTGTTCATCTCCTCTTGTTGCCTTTGTATGTCCAACATCATGTTCATCATCATCCCTGTTCTTCTCGTGCCTCCTTCAGTGCCCTTAACATTTCCATTTGCACATTCATTGTTATTGTCTGTTCTACGGCAGCCTCCTCATTTGGCCTTCCGCCACTTCCTCGCACGTTGTCAGTCTGTCTTTGCTCACCCATCGGAGAAGCAAAACTACTGTCTGATGCTTCCTTAATAATCAGTTGATCAAGATCCACCCGTCTCTCCGCAAACTCTAGTGAAGTAATACTTGCCGCCGACAAAACTCTTCCAGTAGCTCTCCCACTCCAAGTTGTGGGCATACCCTTCACAAATTCTCACCTCCTCAACGGAGTAGCCAAAATAATTTAAGTGAGGAAATCTCGAACCTAGCTAGGGTTAGGATTTTGTCATGATTTAGGAGGGGAGAAATTTGCAAAGAATACAGAATCAATCGGGAGATTGAAGAGAGGAGAAGAACCGGTGAATAATTACTCGAGTAACACAAGGCAGAACTCTCGGGGTCCCGGCGTAATTGCTAGTGTCCAAGAGCCTCTATCAAGTGTTAGATTTTGAGGGAATCCGAGTTCAACTTCGAGGGTCAAAGTGTAATCACGAGTACCTCGAAGTTAGAGCTCAATTTTGAATCACCAACAAGTTCCTAGAATATTCTCACTCTCACAAATTTTGAGAGAATTCTCCTTGTGGCTTCAAAGTTCTTCAAGAGTCCAAAAAAAGTCCCCTCATTTATGAAGTGAGGGGTTATTTATAGAATTTACTGACAATGGGGTCATGTGCCAGGCATGTGACTATGGGAAAATTCCAGAAATACCCTTAGTAATAGGGAAGTTCCTAGAATATCTCTAGTTACCTGGGTAAAGCCCATTTCGCCCGATTCCTCTAGTCACCAATCCAATCCCTCAATTGATTCTCAAAATGAGTTTCCTTGCACGAGCCTTCTGCCTTGAAACTCGTGATAGCAGCTCTCAAGTTACGTTTTTCAAGGTTTTTTCTATTTTTTTCGGTCTATAATTATTCGTTTGTTGTACGTTAGTTTGTTATTCATTTATTTTCGTTTTCTTCGCTTTAGTTTAATTAATTTATTAGGTCAAATGTAAACCTTAATTTTATACATAGGCTCACAAACTATATGTCCCCAGTTCATTCAATTTATATCATAAACTATTCTTCAATTGTTTAAACTTCTAAAATTATTAAACATTGAGCATGACTATATATCATTGACGGCTTTGCACTTGCTAAGAAAACTCGTTGCTCATTCTTGTTTTACCTTAAATATTATAGTTAAGACCGAACAGGGTGGTGTATTAGGAAAGGACAAAGGGAAGGACAAAGCTACAGATTAGCTTTGATTTTCTATATATTAGAAAAATAATATATGTTTTTTGTATTAAGACCTATGTCAAATATGAACTAAGTTATGTTCTATGTTAGTTAAGGTTGCGTAAACCTGGGACGACAGTATTTTTGTTGTATCAGTTAATGTAAATATTTATGTTATTCTACTACGAGTTGATGGTAATTATGATGTTTAAGTTGGATCGTGAAGTACCAAGTTTGTGGTAGAGGTACCTGAATTTGGGGGCGTCACATTCTCGAAGATAAAACTCAGGCTAGAAAGATCAGATACAAGTCCTTTAAATATTGTCTTATTAATGATTAGCTTTATAAAAGGTCTTATTTATCCCTTTACTTCTTTGTTTGGGACCAAGATATGTTGATTACGCCATTCGGGCGGTACATGAAGGAATTTGTGGGGATTATATAGGGGAAAATACATTAGCATAAAAGATTCTTTTACAAGGATATTATTGGCCAACAATGTTACAAGATGCCAAAGACTTCGTCAAGAAGTGCCATAAATGTCAGTTATTCGCCTATGTGCCATGTCAACCTCCTAAAGAACTTATCCCAATCCTAACCCCAATCCTTATTGTAATCTGGGGAATAGATTTAGTAGGACTACTTCCATAAGGCAAAGGGCAAGTGAAATTCGTGGGCGTGGCAATTAACTATTTGACTAAATAGGTAAAAGCCAAACCCTAGCCTGAATCACTGAAGAGACTTACTTTCAATTCTTCAAAGAACAGGTTGTTTATCGGTTTGGCATCCTTATAACACTGGTCTCTGATAATGCGTTACAATTTGTTGGAAAATTTGTTGAAGGGTTCTTACAAGAATTGCACATCCAATATTGTCGAACCTTTATAGCTCGTTCACAAACAAATGACCAAGTTGAAGTAACTAACATAACTCTCATTAATGGGATAAAATGAAGACTAGATGATGCTAAAAGAGCGTGACCCAAAGAACTGTAACACGTTTTATGTGCTTACCGAACCACTCCTCGAACCACTACATGAGAGATTCCCTGTAAGCTGACCTATGGGGCTGGAGCTTGATATTTGTTGAGATTGAGATCCTTTTATCCCGAGTTCAAAATTTCGAAGAAATTCTCAACAGTGAAGGACTTTGGCTAAATCTTGACCTCTCAGAAAAAGAACTTAATGTTACAGTACTCATACGAGCTACTTAACAACAATGCACATCACGTTACTTCAAAAAGGTCAAAAATAGAACATTCAAAGTAGGAGACCTAGTTCTTCGGCAAGCCGAAGTCTCTACACCCCAAGAAACTAGTAAACTTTTGCCTACTTGGGAGGGTCCTTACATGGTTATTGAAGTATTGAAAACCAACACTTATAAACTCCGGACTATGGAAGGAAAATCCATTCTTAATATGTGGCACGCTATTCGACTTCAAAAATACTATCAATAGTCAAATTATGTACTTAGTGAATTTTGAGGTTTATATTATTAACCGACAATGTTATCTTTTTATATTAATAAAATGAGAAGTTCTTCTTCATTACACCTTTATGTTTCTGTTTAAATGCATCACTTAGTTTTGTTCTCTAGGCTTACCTTCAATTTATCAGATAAGGCTACTGGGGATAAGGAAGTATAAGTGTTAAGCTCGGAAACAGTTATACACATAAAAGATAGTAGGAACTAACTCATGAGAAAGACAATAAAATTCATCAAGTTTAAAAAATTCATTGCAACAAAAATATTGTTCTATTATATACAAAATTACAAGTAAGCTGAAGAAAATACTGAAGCAAATCTTTGGAAGGATCGGGCAATACTATTCCAAGCTCTTCAGGAAAATGCCCTTTTCCCTAGATTATCTGTTTTGCGAACTTGAAGCCGTATTTGAATTATTTCACCACTCACTTGTAAACTTTATTCTCGAACTCCTCTGATGCCTTATATTAATCAATAATATTTTGTCGAAGATTCGAGGGAATAAGGCTTGGAGATGCAGGTGCGACATACCCATTCAACCAATTAGCTTCCCTCGAAAACTAGCCCTCGATGACTTTTTCGATAATGTCCTTCAAATTCTTCATCTGTTCAGTTTGAAGTTTGACAATATCTTCTTAGTTTTGGACCCGATCCTTGAGTTTCATTTGATTGGCCTACAGAATCCACCTCGTATTCTCCTTTATCTTTAATTTTACTGTAGTCTTGACGGTAAGAGCTTCAAATTTGGCTTTTTCCTTTCGAACAGACTTTAGCTCATCCTTCAATGTGCTCAGCTTATTATCAGTCTTAGCCTTATTCTTCTTGGCAGTTTCACAGTCATTCTTCATTATGTGAAAGGCTTTGAATTGAGAGAGAACCTGGTCTTGCCACCTTTTCTTTTTCTCTTGAACTTCAAAGCATTCTTTGGTGACAAGCTCCAGTTTACGCTCCGCTTTTTCATCACGTTTTAACAATTTTTTTTTTGTTCATTAGAAATTCAAAGAAGCACAATGTTCCCTTGATTAAGATAGTTCGGATGTTAGAAATAACGGATAGATGAATTGGAAATAAAAAATAATGGAACGACTTAATACTTGAGCATGAAAGGAGAATTGCAACTCCATCATAGTCTACAAATCCGCTCCCTCGAACCACGACTCGTCAATAAGAAACTTAAAGGCCTCAAGTACCTTAGATCCAAGATCCCCTACAACTACCCTCTGCTTCTTTACAGCCGGTAGGGTGTTCAAAGGGACTTCTTCTTTCGGCTTCCTCTTGCCTGCCTCTGATCCCCCAGCAGTTGAAGATGTCGCCTTAGTAGTAGGTGGTGGCTGCAGAGGCTTTTTCGAACTAATTGTGGAAGGACTAGAGGTTAGCAAGAGAGGTGTATGACCCCAACTTTTATTGAATAAAATTTAATTTTCTTCATATATTATTCTAAAACAGTAATTTGTTATATTGATAAAAGTTGAAAGTTAAGGATATGATGTGTAAAATTTTATTATGTTGGACAATATTCGAATTGTCGGAGAATATTCGTTCTGTCGAAAAATATTTGATTCGTATGACGGTGTCGAAATAACCAATCATTGGTGGACTCCACAACGAAATATTGTCGGATTTAAAAAATGACAAAAGTAACTTTTTAAAATATAATTAGTCAGCGGTATTATCACTTTTAACTGTTAAAATATCCAGTGATAAAAAAATACTAGCATACGGTATTTCATAGTATTTTACTATAGCACACAGTATTTTACAATAGCAGACAGTATTACACAGTAGCACATGGTATTACACAGTGTCTCATATTATTGTTCTGATAAAGTGACTATCATACGGTATTTCATCAATAATTGTCAGTACACAGTATTTGCATTATTGAATCAATAATTTTTATTACACTGTATGTTATATTATTGAGTCAATAATTGCTATTACACTATATTTTAAATTATTGAACTAATAATTATTACAGTAACTCGTGTAATGTATTAAATTAACAATTATCATGGCAATGTGTTCTTACATTATTATTGTAGTATTACCTTAATTATTGTATTGATAGTAGGTATTTTTATTATTATATATATATGTATGTATGTATGTATGTATGTATGTATGTATGTATGTATGTATGTATGTATATAGGGAACATGTGGGGTATGGTGGGGTCCAATGGAAGAAAAAATATGTAGGAATGGAAGGAAAGAATAAGAAAGAAGAAGCAAAAAGAGAGTGAGAGAGAAAGAAAGAGAGAGAGAAATGAGCTGAAGAAAAAAAATGTTAGGTAGAATTTTTTTTTATATGAAATGAAATTTCAGAATTTGCGTACTAAGTTTTCTTTCAAAACTGGCGTGCCTCACCTACCGCACACAGTGCTTTCCATTTTCATAGAAATAGGTTGCTTAGTTGAATAAGAAAATTTCACTAAAACACTAAATCCTTATATTTCAACATTGTGAGTATTTCTTTTGAAAATAGTAAAGCTACTCTGATTGTTTGTAAAGTCAAAAGGAGTGTAAGAATTTCTCAAGTAAGTCTTTTCTTTAAATGTAAAATTTGCACAAATACTCACTTCATATAGTAGTGTCAAATGTTCTTCCTTTAGAAGAATTATTTTGAAAAACTTCATTTGGAAGATTTTATTTTGAAATATTATTTCAAAAATTATTTTGTAGATTATTATAATTTATTTTGTACACTACACAAATATATATTATATAAACACTTTTGATAAGTTCATAGTATACGAGTTATTGTACACCATGAAATTTATTTATGGTAGTTACTAATTAAATTATAAATATATATCGGTTGATCCACTACAATTAAGAAGTCTCTTTTACACATATTAAGGTAAGTGATATCATTTTTTTTCATACTCTTAAACTTACTTACTATGGTAAGTATTGTTTGGTAAAATTCTTGAAATGATTAATAGTTTGCGCTTCATTTAATATTATTTTACATGAACCTTTCTATTTACCTAAACCTTTTTATTGAACTTTAATCGTTATTTTGAACTATAGATCTTGAATATCATTCTTGATTTTGACTCCACGTTATATTGACAAATTTGGACATTATTTGAATCTGTACAAAGTAAAATTGTAAACTTTCTATATATATTGTTTATCATATTATTCTCTTTCTTATGTTCAACTTTTATATCACTGATATTTTTACTAATCATCAAGAATCAAGTTACGGTGAATATTTGTAGCCTGGTGCACAGATAATAGGATAAAGGCGATATAATGGTGATGTGTCTTTTAGGGCAAATAATGAATATTCTCATTACCCTGAGGCAAAGAAGAACTGTTGTATGGCATGATCATGACCAGTAGTATTTCAGATGATAAAGATTGATGATGATTATATGAAAAAGAGAAGTTAATAAACATTATGATCTACATAATTTTCCTAATGGTTGTTATTCTGCTGCAATTGTTGATCTAAACTTTGTTTAAGAACTTAACTACAGTTGTTGATTTAAAACTTGTTGTTTATATTACTTTATCAAGAACTCAACTATTGAAGGCTAATGATTATTTATTCGTTATTATCTTAGTTATGATATTCTTATTAAGCTATTTGAGCTCACCATTTTCTTTTTGTTCCATTGTTTAGGAAATGAGAGTGTAGCTAAGACTAGCAGGGAGAAAAGGGGAATGAAGTGATCGTCCTAGATAGTTACTATAGTAGTGTTCACCATCTTGTAAAATAGTGTGACAATAATAGTGAAGACTTAGTTGTGTATTACTGAGCACCATATTGTTGTACTGTTTTGTAATAGTTGTCCTATATTTTGACAACTCAAGTTTGGGCTGTGTGGACCCAGATTTAGTGCTGTCATAGTTGGTATCAGAGCCAGGTTATGGTCTTTAATGGAGATCTAGGGTTAGAACTAGGAGGGGAGAGACGAATAGAATCAGTCACTAGTGTGTTCTACTTAAAATAATTTTTTTTATCTAATCAATCGATTTTGATATGGGGACAAAAAGTGACGAGTCAATTTCTTTAACTAATATTTATTTTGTGACCGCAGTTAAGAATGTCTTCGAAAAATCAAGGAATGAACTATCTAATATCCAAGGCAAATGTGACCGAGAACCAAGAAGCTACAAATAATCATCTTGCAGCCTCGAAAAATAACGCGGGTGGCCATGTAAATTATTATGGTTTCTTTAAAAACTTCATGCAGTTCATGTAGAATCTGACAAGAGAAAATTCAGTCAATAATAATGGTGGAAATATTAGCAATGCACAGATGGTCATTGTAAAATAATTTAAAGAGTTGGGACCACCTGAATTCTCTAGGAAGTCGGACCTACTCAAGGCGGAAACATGGCTAAAGAAAATGACAAAATATTTGATGTCATACGATGTTCCGATGATCAGAATGTTCTATTTGCCACCTTCATGTTACGACGTGAGGCAGGCCATTGGTGGGAAATGATAAAACGTATCCATCATTCAGCACTCTAGATGTGTTGGATAGAATTTCAAGAGCTGTTTAATAAGAAGTACTTTCCAAAAAGTATTCGCCACATGAAAGAGGTGGAGTTTATCAAGCTGGAGTAGGGGAACATGACTGTTTCACAATATGACGCCAAGTTTGTAGAGTTATCCCGATTTGTGACCCATCTGGGGGACGACGAAGCACGAATGAGTCGTATGTTCTTACAAGATTTAAGACCGAAAATTTGACAATCCCTTAGCTCTCATAAATTTTGTTTATATTCAGATATTGTGGATATGGCTCAAAGGGTAGCGGTAGAGCAAGAAAATGAAATATTGCAGCCAAAAGTCAATGACCAGCACACACACAGAGAGAGAAATAATGACAATAATTACCGGAACGAGAACTATAGAAGAGGTAATCACCATTTCAGAAGTTATAACCACTTTGGTGGTAATACTGGCTTAAATAACAGCAGAGAGAAATCAAGTGGGAACAACTTCAAGAGAAAGAGATTCCATAATGATTATGAAAGGGCACCGGTGTCAGCACCTGCAATAGTTTCAAAGGGAGGATATCGACCACCAATAAGGTGCTACAAGTGTGGTCAGGAGGGTCACATCAGCCCGAACTGTACTCATCAGTCAAAGTTGTGCTACAGTTATGGGAATGAAGGACATATTGCACTATTTTATCCTGTTACAAAATCAAATCCAGCTACAATGATGGCTCCAAAAACTAGCACGAACAATTAAAAATCTATAGTTTAAGGGAGAGCTTTTGTTATGACATTCCAAAGGGCACATAACCTGAACGAGGTGATAACCGGTAAACTACTCATAAATTTTTGTGAAGTCTATTTTAATATCCCAAACATTTCAAATATGATCTGACAAGATCAAATCAAGGTTATCAATTCAAAACCTAAAGAGCGATTGTTCAATCATACCTTAAGCTATCTTAAAGAATATATACGACTCAAAAATGCAATCGTACATGACGAATAGGTTAAATATCATTAACCTAATCTATGTGTTATATGAATAATAAAGATTTAAGTATGTGATTTATGTGGAGGATTAAATATGTATATATTTAAATGTGAAAATATTTACATTTGAAAATTAAATTTAATAGTTAGTCAACTATTAAATTAAAAGAATTGAATTTATTATGAAATGAATTGTGGAAACAAATAGAGTTTATTAATATTAATTAATTGAGCTTAAAATTGAAATTATATTATCAAATAATATAATTTGAATAATAAGCCTTGAACCACAATGTATTTATTATGAATTAAAATTTATAAACAAGATAATTAATTCGCTTAAATAAAATAGTGAATTAAGGTAGGTATTTTTATTTAATAAAAATGAGGGAGTTAATTAAACTCATTATTTTAAAAGATATTACATATGAATGCAATATATTTATATATTAGCTTAATATATTATTATGCCAAACAAGTATAAATTAAATAGAAATGAGGAAAATTAATTTACTAAATTGTTATTAGTAGATGAATATGTTGACTTTAAATAAAAAGAATTATTTAGTTAATGATAAATAATAATTGTATTACGTTACAGTTATTAAAATCTAAACCCTAAATTTAAAAGGTAAAAACCTAAACTAAGGTTTAGAAAACCTAAACTAGGGTTAGGTTAAAACCTAGAAAAGACTAAACCCTAAAATTTAAATCCTAATCTAGAGTCAAGCCTAATCTAAGATTAAAACCTAAGGATTAAACCATAAAACCCTAGAAAATATTACTATTTATAAATACGCGTATAATACGAAAATTATACGGATATAATACAAAAATTATATAAAAATAATACAAAAATTATACGGTATAAATACGAAAAAATTAACCATCAATAGTGAAAGTCAACTATTTAATTAGTAGATTTAAATCAAAATAAAGATTTAAACTAATTAAATTAATTAGTTAGCAACCAATCAAGTTGCTAGCATTATGAATGATTAATCTAAGCATCAATTAAGCTTAATTAATGACCAAAATGCCCTCTAAATCTAAGCCATCCTTGAGCAAGAGAAATCAAATTGGAATTCTCTTACTTTATCAAAATAGTAGGCCAAATCTTGTCTATCCATTTTTTGGAGATGATGATTCACCAAATATGATGATAACTAACATTAAGGGAACATTAATGAAGCACATGGGTCGACCATAACATCTGGGGTTGAGTGATGATCATGGTTTGGATATTTTAGGTCCAAATGACCTTAAAACCCTAATCCTAGCTCTCCTATAAATAGTAAGCTCTCCCAAGGTTGAAAGTCACGAGTACAACACCCAAAATCAATCATAATTCGCTCCAAGTATCAGTCATATCATGCCTCGATCATAATCAAATGGTAGAAATTTAAAAATTGCTTAAGAAATACAAAATTTATTTATGCTTGTTGATCTTTAATCTTTCGGTAAAAATTATGTTTTGTTGTTTATTAATGACTGATATAATGTTAATAAGTGATATGGGCAGTTAAATTATGTTTATATAACATCGACATGCATAAAATGATAAAATTGAGCTCTCTGTTCTTGGCAATCAAGAACAGTCTGACAAGGCTCCTTTTTAGACGATTTAATCTGAGCATGTTGGTCGTTTGATGTGTTTTAAAGTTTTTAGCTGTGCCTTGTCATGTAGGGTATACACAGAAACAAACCACACACGCATCAGATCACTTTGTTAGGAGATATGTTAGCTGGAAAGTGCCTGGTTGACCACGAATTCTAGAATTCCCAAAATTCTTTGTAACCAAGAAATCGGAAGAACAGTCTGACATGGCTATTTAACCGACTTATATCTTCCATGTTTGATGTTTTTAATGTCAAAATTTGGTATGTCATTGTAGTATGCCATGTATAGTACACCTAGAAACAAATTTTTAGTCCAAATAGTACATAATCTAAGAGATGTTTCAAGCCAAAAATGTCATCTTGACCATGACCGTCTGTTTCTGGGCAGATAAAGAACAGTTTGTTGCTATAGACTTTTAGCGATAGTCTGCTTCCAGTGTTCTTCAGTAGCATTTACCTTTAGCGACGAACAGTCTGTCGCTAAAATCTATAGCGACAGTTTGCTTTCGGTAAGTTCAAGAACACCTACAACGACAGTTATAGCGACAGTTTTTGTCTGTCGCTATAGCTTTCAGTGACAGACCAACCCAGAAGACATAGTATACTGCCTATAGCGATGGATCTGGCGACAGATCCACTCAGGCCTTATTATGCACTGCCTTTAGCGACAGTATTGTCTGTAGCTATAGCTATTAACTACAGATTAGGATAAATTTAATTAAAACCTAATTTAAACAGCTTTTAGCGACGAACTTAGTAACAGATTTTTAAATTAAGTATAAATTCAATTTGAAAATACTTTTAACGACATAGCTATACATGACAACATTAAATTAAACTTGAATAAAATTAATTTAAACTATCTTTAGCGGTGGATTTAATTAAAAATTCGTCGAGATAACTTCTAAATTAGTCTTTAGCAATGGACTGAGTTATGAATTAATTCAATTAACATATAAAACTATATTTAATAAAGGATTAAGCTACGAATATAATTAATTAACATAATTAATTATACAATGAAGTGATTTAAGCGACGAACGTGAATAATTAACTTAGTGAATTATTAAATCGATGATTAAAATTATGAATTAACATTAAACCTCAAACGTACATTATTAATTAAATTAAATACATATTTCCATGTATGCTAACGAATATTATTGCTATGTTAAACATATTTGGACTACAAATTGAGTTCAAATCAGCGTGAACTAAATCGTACACCGAGTAGGCAAGTTCTAAATTTTTATGTGTTAATTATGCAAGTCTTTTAACTGTTTTATGATATGTTTAGAAGTTATAAAAATAAATTGTAAGTTTTATGTGGCAACGTGATATGAATTATCAACATGAAAGTTATTTGTGATATTAAATTAATATTTATGATATTTTAAAAGCATGTTAAAGTATTTATGAAAACATAAACTGTGTATATGTTATATGATAGACTTACTGAGCCGTTGTGCTCATTTTTGCGAATAAAACTTTATTTGCAGGTAATGAATAACGTTAAGAAGATTATGAACATAAATATGAAGCGTAGATTAGGTTTTCATACTTTATTACTTGTATTTGTATAAAGTCTTAATGACTATTGTAATACGAACAAGGAAATTATGTAACCGAATATTAAATGAATGATATAAATTATTATCATCAGAATGTTATTATGTCTTTATTTTGATATAACTTAGAATTGTTAAAACTTAAAATAGTATTGATAATGATCTATTTATCTGGATGAGGATCGATAAATGACTTGTGAGTATTGTACATCCGAGACAGGACTAATCGATGTTGACTGGTCAAATCCATCGTTAGGTTCCTCGGACCCAAGTATAAATTGTTATTACTATTCTGAATGTCAGATAAGTAGGATTATTGATATGAAAAGATATCACTATAAACAAATGTGTTTCGAGTGCGGGTTTTAACTAGTTGGGTATATTCTGTACGGACAAAGAGAATTTTATACAAGACAAAGGTACAACCATTTGTCACGGATAAAGATGCAAACATTTATCACGGCTGAAGATACAAACATTCACCCCAAGATTCTCTGTTCCCAAGAACCGTCCTAATGATTTAATACTGTGAATCTTGGAATATATAAAGTTATGGAATATTTAAATCCTAAGGTTAAAATTGGACCGTTATATATGGTGTTATCCATTTATACGGATAAAATACAAGTTGATACTTGTATAAATAATGAATAAGATCAAGTTAAGATCCAATGACAAAGTTAAGAGAAAATTTTAAATGTATAGTCTAAAATATACTATTTTAACTAATATGATTATGAGATCATTGGTTAAGTTGGTATATGTATAGAGTTTAAATCACAAGGTCCGCCGTAGTTAGTGCGGGAATTTTGGGGGCGTTACATCTATGTTCTATTAGATAATAGCTCTACCCACTATTTTATCTCATCTTCATGTGTTCAACGTCTAAACTTGATCCCTAAAAACGTAAATTTTGACTTATCAGTTGAAACCTCATTAGGAGAAATAACCATTACATCTACTTTATATAAATCTTGTCTATTCCAAATCAACAACCTTACATTATCCGTTAACCTTATTTCTTTGGACATGCATAAATCAACAACCTTACATTACCCGTTAACCTTATTTCTTTGGACATGCATAAATTTGATGTAATTTTAAAAATTAATTGGTTGATTACCCATCATGCTAAAATTAATTATTTTCATAAGATCATTAGTTTTCATATTCCTAATCAACAAGTCATGCAAATTCAAGCAACTAAACCATTGAAATCTATAACTGTTATTTCTAGCCACAAAGCCATTAATTTATTGAAGAACAGATGTCAAGCCTTTTTAGCTCATGTTATTTATTTGAATAAAAATAAGTCAAACTTGAATGATATTTATGAGTGAGTGCGTTTTACGCTCCATCTCACTCACCACATGGTTTGTTATTCAAATGAGGGTGTTTCGCTTCAAGTGATGTTTAAACATGTTCTAGAATTTAGTGATAACTTTCACAAGCATTCAGTCATATAAGCATTATCTAAGCATAAAACTAGACCATTACAAATGG